>JAIWNF010000052.1:0-309539 GCA_025093555.1 Circinella umbellata | reverse complement strand
TTTATAACCTAAATTTTTTTTGCCTAACTTTGAAGGGTTATAAATACGCATACACACCACTAAAACAAAAAATAAACCATAGAAATGAAAGATATAACGATTAAAAATAAAACTGATGGATTAGTTTTTGTAAACTTGACTGAAATTTTTTTTTATATGATTTCAAAGTTAGGGTATAGCTGAGAATTTTGGCTGGAGAGGTACTATGATCGAGTCCAAATTGAAACAATAAGAATAGACAACATATTTCGGTATTACATTTAGACGAAAACATATATATAGATAATAATAGAAATGTGCTACAGCTAGTGATTCCTGTAATACGCATCTTTTTCATTATGGCAGCAATAAACAACAGAAAACGTTCAAGTAGAAATAGAAAAAAAATGCTCAAGGAAGATTCATTAGCAAGCAAACAAATACTCAAGAATCTGATGAAGAAAAAAATAAAGAAGATTGGAAATTGATTGGTCTTACAAGTGATGATATCAAAAATGTATGTCAAAAGCTGAATTTGTCATGGAAAAAAGGTGCAGATAGTGGACTTCGAGGTGTTTATCGAAAGGATTCAAGGACAACAAAATGGCGTCAAGGTAAAAGTGGTAAATCTAACTCAGTTTCCAATGTAACTTCACATTCTATTTTAAGCTTCCCTGGATTTGAAGTTCTAAAGAAATCAACAACAAACTGTGAAGAACGTATAAAGAAAGAACAGCAAAAAACAGCCATGCACTTAAAAATGCAGCAATTACTAAACACAATTTCTCTGCAGATCTCGCCAAAAATAAGCAGCCAGTCTATCTTCAACACTCAATCATCCTACAACATATGTCAATTACAATGTGTGCACCATCTCTTAACATATAGTTTACAAGGCATGAACAAAACTCAAGCAAGCGCTAAAGCAGCAAACGAGTTATGGAGTAATCCATCATCTTACCGACCATATATAATACAAGCTTAGGCAAAAGAATATATTAACTTCGGTTTTATTTCTCCACATCATCAGGGGAAACATGCAAAAAGAAGTTCCTTGCTTAATGATGAAGATGTTGCACGAAAGGTGCGCAACTGGTTACAACAACAACGTCCACAACAGCATAATCTAATTGACCTGAAAAAGTATATTGATGAGGAACTAATTCCAAAGCAGTTGGGAATTACAGGTACTTTTAGCTTAATGACACTCCGGAACTATCTGCATGAATAGGGTTACAAGTACCGAGCAAATAAAAATGATATATATTTTGATGGGCATGAGTGGACTGATGTTGTGGAATATCGAAACGAGTGGTCAAAACGTATGATGGAATATAAGAAGCTTATGAAAGACTTTACTGAGGGATCCATCATTGAACCAAACTTAGAACCAAATCAGCAAGAGCATGTATTGGTTACTCAAGATGAATGCACATTTTATTCAAATGATTCAAAATGGGATATGTGGCTCATGGAAGGAGAAAACCTATTACTAAAGAAAAATCCTGGGATGTCAATTATGGCGAGCGAGTTCCAATGCCCATGCCATGGCACCATGCGTATTAAGGGATGGACATCAAGAAAATTATTTTGTGCTGGTCAAAATAGAGATGGATATTGGGATCATCAAGATTTATTAAAGCAGCTTCAAGAAGATGTTATTCCTTTGTTTGAATCTTTACACCCAAATGCTAAAGGAATAGTTATTTTTAATCAAAGTTCAAACCATAGAGCTTATGCTAATAATGCCTTAGTTGCAAGTAGGATGCCACTAGGTCCAAACCTGCTGATGAAATGGAACCGCTCAAATTTAAGGATACTACATATATTCGAGATGAAGAATTGCATGTTCAAGCTATGTATATCAAGAAGGATATAATTCAAGAAAGAAAAAATGGAAAAAGCAAACTCAAAAAAATTATTTATTTTAAAGGCATACAAAAAATACTTGAAGAGCGAGGTCTATGGATGGAACAAGATCCATATAGACAAGGGAAAAAATGGCGTTTGTCATACAATGATGATGAAAAGCCTGATCATAAATGCTGTGCCTGTCATCTTTTAGCGAATCAGCCCGACTTTAAAAAACAAAAATCAGCTCTTCAAGAGACAGTCGAGCAAAATCACGTCTTTAAAATGTACCCAAAGTTTCATTGTGAGACTAACTGGATTGAAAGATACTGGAGTTATGCAAAAAAAGAAGCCCGTACAAACTGTGATTATTCTTTCAAGTTATTACAAAAAAACGTTGATAAATTCTTAGATTCTGCTGGAGACATAAAAAGAATACAAAATTATTATAACAGATGCTGGAGATATATCGAGGCATATTCTCTTGGAATGGATGCTATACAAGCGATGGATGAAGTAAAACGATTTTCAAGAAGAGTAAAAGCCCATTGAAAAATTCCTGAACACATGTAGTCAAAAAAAAAAGACCACCCCCTTATTCGAACCATTCCACCAATAAATATAGAGCATAATAGCGGAATTTAAAATAAAAATGAAATTGAAACATTTACTAAGAAAATTTAGGTTATAAAATGTATGCACCATATATAATTCTGCCATGAATTCTTCATTAAATGTATTGTCGGTTTTTTCGTCTTCATTGGATTTCTGTTTGGTATGCATACTTGCTGGTAGCCGCAGTGCTTTTGCTGCATATTCTCTAGCATCATTGTCTTGAAATTTTGCTTGTCCGAACCTGAATGTTGCAAGTTTAGCAGCTTGGTTAATGGTTCCATCAAATATTTCTTTATCTCCAGGATTGGTGAATTGAATCTTGTCTTGTAAGTAAGTTGTTCATATATCTCTGTTGTTGCTCTTGCTTGGACTCTGGTGTTCTCAGAGTGCTTGTATATTGTGTTAATAATTTGGTGTGTGTCAGTCTTCCACTTCTTGGGTTCAGGAATAAGTTCCTTGTTGATTTGATGTTGTTTGTTCCAGCTATCATTCTTGTACTTGGCAACTTGTTTTTTGAATCTTGTAAATTCTTCTTTGAGTTCATATGTTGGCGTGCTATCCAAATACTCTGATATTTCCAATGGTAGTTCTGAACCATCTCGTTCTTCTTCTTTTCTTGTTCGTTCTTCAATTTGTAGTCTTTTAAAGATTGCAAGCACTTTTGCTGCAGTAACAAATCGTTCTGATTTATTGTTAGTGATATCACTCATAATATTTCCCACGATGCGCGGCTTTGAAAGATATAAGGAAGAAAGAGATTAGAAAATTATTATTATATTTATATGAAAAATAAAGCGCGGCTCGTGAGAGTATTTACCACATTGGAAGCTGGAGCAGAGGCAACTGAGATTGTTCCAGGAACGACCAACAATTTGTGAATCACAACTTGTGAATTTTGTAAAAATAAAATTTGATATATAATAGTAATAAAGAAAAAAAAATTGATTCACTTCTTCATAATTATAAAGTGAATGATTTACTCTTAATAATGGTAATGATAATAATTAACATTTCCTTTTAATCTACAATTAGTTTAATCAGTTCTTTTGATTGATTGGGAAGTAAAAAAAAAAGACGCGTGTTTTTATGCTTAAAAGGATTGACTTAGACACGTGTGCTACTTCTGATACAACATTATTTAGTAATTAGGCTAATGATTTAATAATCCCAAGTTTAATATAGATAGAATATGTTTGAATAGTGTACAATGCACGTTTTGTATATGCTTTCTTATCAAAGTTGTGATTCCTTTCATGAACTTGAGTAATTATATAAACGATTCAACATTCAGATTTAAGCTGATATATATTCAAAGACGAAATCGGTGAGGCTTCCGTGTAGCACAATAGCAATTTGAATAAAATAAAATATATGTGGTTATCTCAACTGCAAATATGAACTAGTATATCGTTTGGATAAGTTGGGCAATGGTTTTATATTAACGAGAGGAAGAAAAGTTGATAGAAAGACTTTTGAGCTTACTAGCAGATACAGAGAAAAGGAGATAATGAATATAGCTATATATTATGATAATCTAATATTACACATATTTATTATGCTATTATTCACTATGATATTCCGTGTAAGCATATATTTTTATTAAATAGAGTAAAAAAGATCGTGTTAATAGGTAAAGCATCTCGACGGGTGAAGTACTTACAATAGTGTAACCTATTGAATATCCAGTCGACAATACCAAAGATACAGTTACTTTGGCAATAGAAAAATTGTTGTTTGCGTTATATTTTTTCAAAACAATAAATTATATATTATAGTATTGTACTTGGTTATGCTGTACAGTATTTTCTGTTATGTTTGACGATTCTGTGATATCTTCTCATAATTTTATGTTGCTCCTTTTTACTACCCATACTTTCACTGAATATAATTTCTTCTTTTTTTCCTCTCCTTAATATAAAACCATTGCTCAACTTATCCAAACGATACACCAGTTCATATTTGCAGTTGAGATAATGACATTTATTTTATTTTATCAAATTGCTATTGTGCTACACGGAAGCCTCATAAAACTGATTTTTTCTAGCTCTTTCCATATTTGGGATTTTTCTGTGCAAAATCCTTTTCTTTCATCTACTTTCTAGCACCACCCCCCTCTCAAATAGTCTTCCCTACTTTATACTTCATTTTCCCGTTCTAACATACGGGGAATTTCTCTTTTTTATCATACCCCACTTTGGCAAATATGAGAAATGCGCCATGTCTTTTGGAGTCATTAATGTTTATATATATATATATCTATCAGAACAATTAAATAAAATATTAAGTTTGAACCAGACCCGTCCTTCAGCTTCACGAAGCCCTTTTTGAAGCCTTTATTATATTGTAAATGAAAAATAAAAATATAAAGTTTGATACACATGACCAGACGAATCCTAAAGACGCTTTTCAACATCCGTTATAAAACGGCTAAAAAAGGGGCAGTGTATTAGAATAATCCATTATTTTTTCTCATCAGTAAAGACGGCAGTACGAACGAAGCTTGGTTCTTTTCCTTCTCCTGACCCTTTCACGAGGAAATACTCAAACTTGATTTGATCGCCATTGATAGTGCAAGAGGGTGGAGGTGTGGATTTATTCGAATATAAGTATTGTCCGACTCCTAGATAAACCTTGTGAATACGTGCATTATCTTGGTGTAGCTCGAGCTTGATGTTTTCTGTTTTTATATCCGCAGAAATATTCTTCACTTCTGCACCTGGAACAATGTGGCTAGTGGAACCCAGAAACATAACCTTCTCTGGATCTTCTGGTGGAATATGCATGAATGTTTTGGTTTCGTGGCTTTTAATAGTAACCGTGGATGATGGATGATAGAATAAAGGCTCTTGTTTAGAGAACCAAGATGAAAACGAAAATTGGGGCGTCATATGCATTTCGTTATCTGTAACAAAAAGTAGATGGGTCGATGACGACGATGCTGGTAAGTAGATTGTTTGATCATCACCGGAAAGATTAGCATATGTAGTATATTCTCTAGCAGCACCACCGAGATTGTTTGCCTTGAATTTGACCACAAAGACATTAGGTCGAAACTCGATTACACTATCGACGAGAGCAATAACTTTCGGGAACGTTGCAGAATAAAGAAGATGCTCGTCCTGACCGTACTCGCTTACATTATCCGAGCTGAATACAAGAGCACCAAGAATATTATTAAGAACACAGAGGGTATAACGTTCTTCAGGGTTAAGCTTATTCTTGTTATCTCGTAGAATCATGACGTCCGGATCGTTACCAAACATTCTATCCGACATGACCCAGCGGCTCAACGTAGAAACTAATGAATTTGCAGTTGACACGCGTTCACGTACGTGTAAATACTTCAATTTCTTATCTATAGACCAGTATAGTTTATTCGTTAGCTAAAGTGTAATGTCTTATCTCATTTTTGAAACCATTTGCTTTTGCGCGTTATACTTTTTCTTCATTAGCGCGTACATACCTTCCCACCAAGGTGCCACATCAGAACCAACGCGACAATAGTCAGCACTTCTCCAAGCACAAGCTAAAGGTACACCACAGCCAAGTAGCAACTTATCTGAGCCAGTCAGATCACGGACAAATTCCATGGCGTCCCACATTATTTCTCCACGCGATTTACCTATGAAATTGAATTGGTTAAATGAATGTTTAGTGTTTGTGAATGAAAGACATGTATAATTTACTATACGTTAAAAAAATAGTTCATTACCCAGACGGGGTATCATTGCTGCAGCGAACAAGAAATCAAGCTTCACCATGCCAAAGCCCCATTCACGAAGTACTGTGTCAAATACCTTTTTAAGATAAGCACGAGCATCAGTATTGTACATATCCAGTGCATAGAAACCTCCCCAGTTGGGTCCAGCAACAACAGGCTTCATTGTTTCTGGATCTTGTACTAACCAGTCTGGATGCTTGGCAGCCAAATCACTTGTGAAGCCCACAGCATAAGGAGCGAGCCACAGACCGGCCGTAAATCCTGCACTGGTAATCTTCTCAGCGACGTATTTTAATCCACTAGGAAATTTGTCGTTAATGGAAAGCCAATCACCAATAGCTGTCTGAAAACCATCATCGATTTGAAATATGTTAATGGGGTATTTGTGGTCTTGAAGAGCTTTCAGATTTGAAAGCACGATTTCTTCGCTGACATCACCATAATAGTTGTACCAGGACGTCCAACCGTTGACATGTCTTGCTCGGTGCATATCTCCTTTAAGCGAACGACGATCAGGAAAGTATGATGCATAAGTATCCCAAATCTCACGTTCTGCATCTTGACCTTGAGCGAGCAAGACTTTGACAAGTTCGATTGTTTGACCTTGGTCCAAATGCTTACCCAAGACGTCCTTGTAGATGCTCATGGTATTATTATTAAAATCGGCTTTAAAATAAGTATACCCAAACTGCTCAGAAAGAGAACCAAAGAAACTAATAGTATTCTTCACATCGCGAAAATGTGTATAACTGCTAGAATGGATATGTCCCTTTTCACCAGAGTGTTCAAAAAAATCATAGTCTCTATAACGTTTGAATATATATTAAAAGTTAATAAATAAAACAAATTATAACCAAAAAAATTACTTACCCTTGAAGATTGTATTGTGTCAGTTTCGCGACAGTGGAACGAATAGCTGGAATTTTGTCTTCTGCGTCGAGTTCACGAGCTTGACTCCAGCTTTGAAAACCATTTGCAAGCATTCGCTGGCCAGCAAGTTCCACCAAATACTTGGACTCAAAGTGTCTGAGCTCCAAGGCTTTTAGCGCTTTAATACGAATATTCAAAATTTGACTTGATTTGTCGTTTGCGGGTGTAACTTCTGTATTGATTTGTACCGCGTCGTTTGTGAACGGTTGCCCTGACCTCAAAACAATATCCTTGAGTTCAATAATATGTTCAGGTCCATTTCTAAATTTATACGAAATGTTGACACGAGCAACTGCTGTATTAAATGTAGCTGGAGCTAAAGTCATTTTACGAGAAAAGAGAAAAAAAAATTCAAGAGAAAGAAGTAGTGATACACGCTTCTCTCACACACATAAAAAAACAGAAACTTGAGAAAATCCAGCAAAAGGTTTATTTATTTCCCGCTGATTATAGCAAACTCTTCAGTTTTGCATCATAAATCCCAAGCCATGGATTCCTTTGGTTGCTACATCTTGTATTTACTTTTCATTGTTTAACTTTTACACTAGAGAAATACATGATACTTCACTATTCCCAATAACCTTGGTGATGAAATGGCTTCCTTACAATACTCTCTTGTATTGTCTACTTCCTAATAGATTGAAACATAAACATATTTATACGTGCATACAAATATTCACACACTTGAATATCATAAGACGAGTACCATAAATAGGGACAAGCCCCGTTGTTTTAAACGTTAATAAACATGCTGCAGGCCTTCTATTAAATCACTACAGTATACCATTTGCTTGAGTCTGAAAAGAAAATTCAAGGTCCCCTCGTGATCACACACAAAATACTAAATTTGGCTGGATACTGCCATAATATAATTTATCCTGCTCAATTATTTATTGTTTATCAAAAGCACCTTTTTTCACCATGAGGAATGAAAGACCTTGTTCAGGTACAACAACTTTTTCTTTAAAAAATAAAAATAAAAAATAAAAAAGGCATGAACATTTTTTGTTACTGGATTTCGGATCGACCAAAGCTATTATTACTACTTAGCTTGCAGAATTCTTAGGAAAAAGTGTGTTTGGCTTAAACACTCTGACATTTGCGATCGCTGCGTAACAAATAATACAGAATGTATTTCTATTGATATTTACGAGGGAACTGAGCATGGAGAACCAGCTTCTCAGGATGGCAACCAAGATGTACAAAATTGGTGGGGTGATATGAAGAAGATGGAAGCTGAGATGGAACAAATGCAATCATTTATACGTACAACTATTCAAACTTTTCCTCCTTCAATATTCGAACAGGAACCTGACGATTTTTCACCACAGTATACAACTTGCCCTACGGGTAATGATGACCGAATAATAACTTTTTCAGCGGCTATGACTACTACCAGTAATAACGGGAATAGCAGCACCGGTAGCCCTTGTAGCATCAACATCAGCCTTAGTCCTGGGATGACTGACATCAATACTTCTGCCAGTACATACAGTATAGATGACGATGAGGAGCTACAAAGAAGCAATGATAAGAGAATGATCAAGAATAATCCAAACATTATAGAACCAGAATGGCAACTTACTATAGTGAATGGTCATATGCGACTTCTTTCAACAATTCGGACGATTGATGAATTGGAAATGTATACTCAGGCAGCACTACGATACCTTTCTCCTTTCACAGCAGTATTTGAGACAGAATGGATCCAATTCGATAGCTCATCCATCAGCATTGCACTGGGATCAAAAAGGTTTATTCAACGAAACACTTCTAGGAAACCGCGCAAGAAATTTAATATTATTGGCTTCGAAAATAATGATAATTCCATATTAGATTATGGAGAGCATGCAAATAAACTTATCAATCATTACTTAACGTCATACAACGAAATCACAGGTCTAATCCATGCACCAACATTCCGAAAATACTATGAAAACTTGGACAACCCTCTTACTGATGCTTTATCACTGGCGGTGTGTGTCGATGCAGTTGTATCGGTTCGAGGTAACTTGGATTACACACCAATGGAAAAGCGACATCTTGCGGATTATTTTTACACACAATGTAAAGGTTTGCTTTTTGATATGTTTGATGATAGCACTTGTAAACTGAAGGCCGTTATGACAACAACGCTGCTACAGCGATATTTGATGGAAATGGTGATAGACTGCTTTGAAGCACGACGCCTGGCTACAATCGCATTATTAATATGTGTAGACTTGGATATACTTTATATCAAGGAGAAAATGGAAACTGTTGAACGTGTTATATACCAACGTCATCGATTGTATTTAGAGATATATAACCAAACATTCGATATGTTACTGGAGGATAAAGTGGATTTCACTGCCACAGCAAGTATACACCTGACCACCCTCGATGACGAACCTGAAAAAACAAAAGAATATGTAGCTTTATGTAATCATGTTTTCCGATTCGCAGGCTCTACTTATCATATGAATCTCATGGTAATATATTCTACATGTTTTATAACTTTATAAATCTGTCTTCAATGGATTGGATCAAAGTAACGTGTTTTGATTTATAATTTGTTTGTAAATGTATATATAGCGGCGTATAAACTGTCTTGTGTATGGAAAATCAAGCAGTTTGCGTTTGAACGACATTTTACGCTTTGAACCCGTAGTACGCGAATGGTATGCCAGCATTCCTGAAAAATATCGTCTATGTGATGATCCTTTCGTACCGAATGCCTATCAATTTATCGAAAAGCATGGTTCGACAACAAATATGCTTCCGTTTGCATCCTTGCATATGACGACGGCTGTAGTAACATCTTCCATCTTACAGCCTCGTTTACAGAAAGATTCAGCAGCTTTTGGTGTTTTACGACTTGTCCGCGAAAGGGCAGCTTCCCTTGCAATCACATCTTGTAAAGTTCTTCTTTACGTAATGAAAGCAAATCTAGCGGAGGAGTCTGATATTCCTGCTTGTAGGTATCAAAATAGAATAAAACAAATTATATTGATATAATATATTAATTTGACTAACATTTAAAACTTTTCTTCTTTTCCAAAAGTGTCATTTGAAGCGTTATTACAAGTTCTGTATGCCTTAGATAAACTCACATCCTGTTCAAACATAGAATTTCCGCTGGATCTTAGGACTATGTTGCATGACTGTTTTAAAGATGTGAGCAGACATTTGCCAACCGACCATCAAGTTCCTATGTCATCTACACGTTTGGAATCCTATATAAAAGGTTCCAACAAATATTCATTGGATATTTATGAACAATACCCACTCCCAGGCGTTGCTCTCTTGTATGACATATTTCTGACGTCTATAACACAGCTGGATTGTCGCTTGGAAAAATATAATAGGAAAACATCAGGTGGTCTGTAGTTTAATTAACCCATGCAGCCAATTGTTGGATATTCTATCTAAAAAAAATAAAGAAAATGACAATAAGGTTACTTTGTTAGATTTAGAGTGTATGTATTATTTGCGCGCAATAAATAATAGCGAGTTGCTAGAACAATAAGATTAATCAGACTTATACAATGCACTGAGACTAATTTAGTTAATTTGACCACGTTTTATGGAATGTTCAATTGTTTATTTGCTTATTTGTGTACAATCGTCTAGTGCTTCTAAGCATATCACACCCCACAACTACTAGTACAAGTAGAAGGAGGAAGGTTAACCACCACAGACTAGTTTCCTTTTATCAATTCTATACAAGCGTGTCAAAGAAATAAGCACATAATTTATCCCCATCTCTGAGTGTATATATATATAATTATTGGGTACGTACAGCTATTATATCATTAGCTTAATAATAACTCAATAAAGAGCAGCATTGTGTAGTTTCTGTAAGCGATACAGTAAAACCCTAAAATACTCAATTTCGTATATCCAGATCTTGATTGTTGGGGCTAGACCACTTGAGTTGGTAAAAAAAAAACTCAGCGATAAATCACCAGCTTGAAAATGCCAAAATGGTTTGTTAGTTTCCTTTGTCTCGCTTCAACTTTCGATGAATGAATTTCATAATGATCCAACGTTTAATGCCGCATGGCATAAAGGCCAATTAACGGAAGAACAAATAGGATATCTTAACGATGATCAATTAGTAAAGTAAGGGAACAATACAAAGAAGTATATGATTAATATGTACAACAAAGTACAACGCTAACAGCAAAACAATAGATACCAGCAACATCAACAATATCTTATAGATCATCAAGGTAGAATTGAATATGAATTCTATTGTTAAAGTTTGGATTGAAGGCTAATCTCATAATTTTCTGGCATTATAAAATTATAGGCCATGAAAAGCGACATGAATTGATGGCATTTATTCTTCTGTTTGCACTATTTGCTTCACAATTCTTGATTTTATATTGGAAAAAAAAACATTATCGGTCATACCAAGCTGTTAGTCTCAGCGGATTATACTTTTTTCCTGTACTTTTTGGAATACATGATGGATGGTACCGTTTTCTTGTTATATGGAGTCTTTTTTCGTTGGTGAATGGTTTCGGTAGGGAATGATAATATACTACTGTTATAGATTTGAATCGGAATGCGTGGTTACCTCAAGATGTATCTATATTAACGTATATGTCGATTGTTGTGGAATTTAGTCATCTATAAAGCATCCAACAGTCCTCTTGGAGCAATGACACCAAGAATGGTCTATAAATGGTATACAGTTGTATATAATGGATCATTTGTTATTGGAGTACTCGGTTATGGTTTAATCCTTCTTGTTTTCTTTGGATTAGCTTCATTATTTTCTGCAGAACCAGGTTTAATGCAAGCAGGTGTTCTTCTACTTTGTTATGGACTGTATTTTGGGTAAAAATAAAATTATTATTAGGTCAGCTGAAAAAATAACGGAAACCAGAAACTCATCTCACATGGATTGAATTTTGTACAGCGTACTAGGACGTGATTTTGTGGAAATATGTACCGATCGAATGGCATCAACAATTGGATATTATTCAAAAGAGGGATTTCCAAGAAAGCATCTGACAGATGATATCTGTGCTGTTTGTGGACAAGGAACATCAAATTCAGCGGGTACATTGACAGCGGACCCTCATCAACAAGCATTTACAAATGACGAGGTTCATCAGTTGGCATGTAAACATAAGTTCCATGAAAAGTGTATTCGAGGATGGGTTTTAATTGGTAAAAAAGACATTTGCCCATATTGGTAAGGATGATGTTTCTTTTTTACAAATATAGGAGTTAATTTTTTTAGTACCTCATATATAACAAATTACCATCTGTATTATATATAGTAAGGAAAAGGTGGATCTAAAACAATTTAAGAAGAATCCGTATGTTTTCTATTTTATATTTTGAAATTTCCTCTGTAACGAATCATCGCTCAATGAATGCTATTATTATTATTATTATTATTATTATTAGATGGGATACCCAACAGCAACTATATCTCAATATTCTAGATGGTGTCCGTTACCTAGTAGTCTGGCAACCGGTAAATGTTTAATATTTATTATAAATAACAGTGACTATTACAATACCACGATCTGATACTCTTATAATTTTATAGCTAATTTTTGGTGCCGTACAAGCTGCATATTACTTACTCAACTTAGATTGATTACTAACATATGAATACACAAATTACTAATTAATAAAGTAATAAATACAATACAATACAAATTAGATTATATAACATCATAATATAGTATATATGCAGATCCCTTTTTCTTATTGTGTGGTTGACTTCAATGAACAATTCAACTTTGTACAGATTTTCATTGTCAGTAAAACTATAATTCATGTTTGCATCATATTAGGACTTCATATGTGTTTATGTATAAATGTATGTGTATTTATTATTTGTTTCTATAATTATACAAACCAAAAAAAATATAATATATTACAAATAATATTACAGACAGTTACTGCTGCCAGGAAGATTACATAGAATCGCAAATTCATCCTTATATGAGTAGAGCCACACGCTTTTATGCTTGCGTTCAACCATTTTCTGAAGCACTGTTCGTGCGCGATTAAGGGTATCCTTTTGTCCAATAGGAGCCAAATCTTGTAGCTTTCGGAAGCTATGCTCATCGAGCCATGTATGGCATTCACTCATACGCTTAGTAAGGTCTCTCGATAAATCAAATCCGATAACTTGCACGTCTCCTTTCATTAAACTTTCCATAATGGGTGCAATATGGTAAATGGCTATATTTCATTTTTTTAACAGTTGTGTGTACATATAAGTTTCATATTTGGACATAACAAAAAAGAAGGGAAGGAAAAACATATTACCTTTGTCGATGAGCATTGTTTTATGTTTATGTTTCATTTTCGTTCGATCTTTCCCACCTCGACTTTCATTATGTATAATATGTACATCGAAGTCATCTTTCTTGAGTTCAAAACCGTCGTTATATTTCGGAACATCATCTAGTCGAACTATACATACCAAACTGTTAACAAAGATCAACTTATAAAATAATATGTAATCTATAAAGAATGATGTACATATAACGTACCTGGTTCAACAACATCTTTTCCTTTGAGATCATGCTTATTTCGCGCTTTTCCAGATGCTTGGATATGATCAACGCGCAGTTGTTCACTGATTTCACTGGATAACCATACAGACAAATCTGTTTTGCTCACTTCCGTTTCTGTTTTTCGTAATACATCTTTGATTTTAACAGTTTCAGTCCCACTTTGATGACTATTTTTGCCCTCAGATGTCTTGTGTTTCACTAAGACAACCCAATTGATACTTGCTTTTTTACATCGGACAGTCAGTTCTTCAGGTGTCATTTGATTCCCGTCATCATATTGAAAATCAGCTCGGATATTATGATTCCATAAATCACGCACAATTTCAAGCCTTTCATGAAGTGCTACTTTTCCAAAGCTGGCAACATATACGTCGAACTAATAAAAGAGTTAGAGTAAATATTGATAAGTTAATGAGTTATTTTAACCACACAGTACTACATTATTCAAGTCTACCTGCTTGGGCGCCCAAACACCAAATCCTCGAAGTTTTTCATTCTTTGCTTTAACTAAATATTTTACTTGTTCAGATTGATAAATATCCATACGCCGTACCAGCTTTTGTACTGCAATATTAACACCAACAGCACGTAGTTTACGATTAGCAGCTGCATTGGGATGTGCAAAGTGCTGAATTAATACATCGTATCTTCCACCAACAGCTAATACATCTTTCTTCCTTGAATCCATTGTATCAACTACTGTTTCAAATAGCATTCCATCTTTGTAAAAATGGTTATTATACCTTTTTTAAGAAAAAAACCGTTATTAATAATGATTTGGTGTTATAAACTGCTGCTAATTATCAGACTTAAACTTGTTCAACATTCATACATTAACAGAGGATGGAATACTATCTTGTGATGGATACCAATACCATTTGCAATAGATAATAAGGTTCGTAGCTCGGTAATTAGTTCACGGAATTTAGCTTTATGGGGTCCCACAAGTAAGCTTTCCACCTTTTTATAGGTTGGCTCCAATTCACCTTAACGCAGTTTTCAAGTTAGTCACAATCACTTTCAGATACTTACTTTAAAAGAACGAAAGATAAAGAAAATATTTACCTTGAACATTAAAGATAGATAATTCATCCAAAACGCTTCGCTGTAACCGAAATTTGAGTTTTAAAACATTTCTGATGGTACCAAATGATGTTCCTCGACCCAGACTGGATAAAGTTACCATGACACCGTTTCGGACATCTGTGGGTACACGACAACTGTCAAGTATTAAATCAGCAATACCAGCATGGTTAACAACAAAATAGAATCCAGCAACTTTCAATGGTGGGAGTTCCTCAAGTACTTCTTCAACAACTTTAAGTACCTCTGCATCAGGAACCATTAATGCTGTTTCTTTATGAACTATGTCAAAGTCCGCTTCGAGAACAGATTCAGGTTGTCCACCACTTGGGTTCTCTCTAATAAAATGAAGTTCTTTAGAATATAATATATCTTTCTCTTACTCTCATACATACACAAACAAACAAACAATATATACACATGTATATAGGTTACCTGTAGACTTTTTCGAAAGTATAGCGCTTAAGCTGTGGAAATCCTTTTTTGCGTGAAACATATCTTGCAAATGGGACCGTCTGATCAAATGGTAACTGATTCAAAGAACCTTGAGAGTCCATTAAATAAACCGGATTTTTGGCATTCCATTCATATAAACTATTCTTGGGTATCAATAGTGGTGGTGATATATCAATGGCACCATGTCTACGAAAAACTTTCCCCATTTGTTCCCGTATACGTTCATAAAAAATATGACTAAATGGATCAAATGCTGTTTCAATTTGCTACATGTAAAAATGTATAGTCAGAGAAGGAGAAATTAGCTAGCTAACAATACATTGGCTCTTTACTTACACTATGATAATCATACGTAAAGTCCTTGTGTCGGTCAGATGATTGAGAGAACATGGCTGTCATTAGCTTGTGATAGTAAGGTGTATTCGGATTTGCTATACATATATTTGTATTAAGAGCATTATAAAACGATAAAACTAGTTGATTTCTTTGTGAAGAAAAAACATGGTGTCTGTTTGTTATTATTTACCAATTGTTCGAACGCATTCTTTGATATACTCATCTTCCTATAATGGTAAAAAAAAGTAGATCAATATTTCTTTCTTGTATACATGTAATCCAATCAATTATAAAAATGGATTATCTTCATACCAATTTGGGCGGTAATAAATCACTGCGTAAAAGCTCAAAACTGTTAGGTCGATCCTTTGGTTGCTGTGATAATAATCGTTCGATAATTTTTCGTTGATTTCTATAACCTTTCGGAAAATCATCAGGAAACCTGCTATTTCTCAATTCTTGAAGAACCTATCAGATATACATTAGTGACGAGATTGTTTTTTTATTACAAATGTAAGAAAGATAAGACGTACAATAGCCCGTTGCATTCCAGTAGAAAATGTATAGCACATCTCAAAAAATATGACACCTATTAGTATCATACATGTTTTGGTTAATTATTAGCAATATAATTTATTTTCTAACATAATGTCAGAAATAACATATTATTAAACAGTTACCTAGTGAGAACATATCAACTACATAATGGAAATAAATAACAACAATTAGCGTGATAGCTTTGAAATATTAAGCCTATATATATAATTTTTACCTTTTTGATTATATCTCATGCCTGGGGATGCGCCAGTAGCTGGATTAGGTAGCACTTCGGGTGATACATAAAATGTTGTTCCAACGCCAGTCGTCATGCTTTCATCACGTCCGAGATGAGCACTTGTACCAGAATAGCCAATATAGCTTCCATCTTCCGTCGTTGTTGGAAGTTGTTGACTATTTGTAATATTCTGATCGCTACTATGAAAATGGTTCTTGGCAAATAAATGAGAAGAACGGGCAAAAGCATTTACTGCATCCACAAATGTTTGATTCGTCGTTGCAAGTCCAAAATCACCAATCTTGACATCGTTATTTGAATCCAGAAAAATATTTGAAGGCTTCAGGTCACGATGAATCATGCCTTGTGAATGGATATGGACAAGACCTTCCAAGATTTGTCGAAATAGTCGCCACGCTTCATCCTCGTTAACCCCATCATCAATGACATCGCGTAAGGTTTTCTTTTCACAGTATTCCATTTGTATATATAGGACACGTGTGCGGGTATATGATTTGCCAGTATCATTACTACTTACACTACCAGCAGGATGACCGCTCGCTTTTCTTTTCGTTGATGCTGATTTTTGAGCAGTAGACGAGGATTTCTGTTGTGTTTTTTGGGTACTCATTGTTGAAGATTCTGCTTCATCGTATCCAAAATTAATATAGTCTTCATCTGAGCCGGTTTTATCGTCGTAAGAATAATCCACCGTATTCACGGTTGAATTATCGTCATCGTCAACATCATCCACGGCAAATTTCATAGCTGAATAACTACGACTTTTGGAATGATCCAAAGATAGAAAATCATATCGTTTCTGTAGCACGCTAACATCTTCGTCTTCATCTTCATCGTAATCTGACTCCGAATCGTCTTCACTATACCCATCATCGTCATCAGTGTATCGTGAACTACTTCCATCTGCATCTGTATAAAAAAGTTGCGCAAAGGTTTTGAATTGATTAAAAAACGTATAATTTAAAAAGAAATCCTCTAATTCTGTTTTTTTACCCTCAAACCAAGTAGCATAATATCGAACAACATATTGGTGATGTAAGCTGGATAATGTTTGAACTTCACGTAAAATTTTGCGAAGATCTTCACTATCACGCGGATCCAATCGGATTTTCTTGATTGCATATAATCGACCATCCAGTCTGTTTCTTGCCTTGACAACCTCGCCAAACCCCCCTTTACCCAAAAACTCGATTTCTTCAAAATCGGATTTGTAACGTGATAACGTTGTTGTACTTGCTGCGTATTGTATCACTGGGTTGGTCGCACTCTTTGCAGGTGCCTGTAATGGTGATCCTTGCTGCTGCTGATGTGGCGGTGCAACTGATTGTTCAAATGGTATGGCTCCCCATCCTCCTCCATCAATACCAACATCGCGTTGAATCATTTCTTCTTGTGTAGCCTTGTTATTAATTATATGGCTATCTATTGGTAATACCAATGCCATGTGTTCTTCGTTAGAGATTGATGATGTCTTGTTATTCCCGCTGGCATCATTGAAGAATGAATCTTTTAACAGGTCGATTGCAGTTAAACGTTTCCTTGGATCACGATGTAACATTTTCTTAGCCAATTCTAGGGCAATCGGTGGTAACTCGTTGGATTCTGAACGAATAAATGCATCAAAATCTCCAAACTCCTTAGTGATATCTGTACCCCAGAGCATTTCAAGGAATACAACACCAAGACACCAAATATCATTCTTCCGATTATAAACACCAGGTCTTTCATGTAATTCAGGTGATATCCACGACGATGACATTGAATCAGTCGTTAAGCCATGTAGAGTTAAATTACTATCAAGAGAATTCGACCTATTGAGATCACGTAGTCGGCGGCTATAGCTGACATTTGCGAGCTTGACGATTTGAGTTTTGTTACAAAATATATCTGTCGCATTAATTTCACGACAAATAAATCCATTCAAATGAATATGGTTGACGGCCCATAAAAGCTGCTTCATGTATTTTCGTACAATGCCTAGTCGAAGTCCACCACCACATATTTGTAGTAGGTCGCGTAGTGTTGACCCCTGTTCATGCTCCAGTAAAATATGTAAAATCCAACGATTATTTTCCAGTTTTGATCGTTCCAGCTTGGCATCGTATATAGTTACAATGTTTGGATGTTGTAAAGAGCGTAATCGATCT
Organism: Circinella umbellata; assembly: GCA_025093555.1. Classification (NCBI taxonomy): domain Eukaryota; kingdom Fungi; phylum Mucoromycota; class Mucoromycetes; order Mucorales; family Lichtheimiaceae; genus Circinella; species Circinella umbellata. The sequence continues at coordinate 291,092 of JAIWNF010000052.1, read as the reverse complement.
AGTTCCCATTCAACTTCTTGTAATTTACGTTTCCCGGAAGGTGTCATGTAGTAAGATCCACATACATTTACGCGCTTGACAGCGATTAAAGAAGGTAATGCTTGTGAATCCAAAAATTCATCGTCAATATGCCCATTTTGTTTAATGATCTTGTATTTAAGGGGTTGAGCAGAAAATGTTTCGCTGATTAATCCATGACCTATTCTTGGCCCTAAAGCAACGGCACGAAAACAAACTTGCTTTTGATTATTGTTGTGATTCACGTTTTCTTCTAGAGGTATCGAAACAAGATTTTCAAATATAATTTTAGTAATATCACTTTCGTCAGCCATACTACGTCGAGCATGTTCTAATTCATCATCATCATGTCCTTGTCCACTATGAACATCATTGTTGACTGCTTCATCGTCATCATCAACGTAACCAAGCTGTTCTTGCTGAAGTTTACGAGCTGCTTGGGCATGTTGGCGTTTACGTTCGATTTCTTGTTGAATTTTTGCATTCATCATTTCTGATTGAGCTCGTCGCTCAGCTTCTTCTTCCTCTGCTTTCCGTGTTTGTTCTCTCAATTCACGTTCTTTTTCGACCTGGAATAATAACAATTAAATTATATTCATATTGATTCATTATCCACTCTCCAATATCTAAAATAAAGCTATATTATTATACCTTGAGATCATTTTCCATGCGTTTCACCATTTGCTCGTGAAAGCTCATCTTACTTCCTTCAGGCGGTGGGCTGTTATGATTAGCAAGAAAAGATTGAGCAAGATCGGCAAGATCATACATCATTTCGCGACCCACCATATCTTTTGCTGCTGTTTGAAGAGAATCATTTAAAAGTCGAATAAGAGTAGGAGATAAATTTCTTGGTGAAGCAATTTTTAAGTCGGGAGGTTTGTTGGGATAGGCTTTTGGAAATCTGTCATTTATTTAGCTTTAACCCTGACTTTTTTTTGCATGAAAATAAAATATTCGGATAATTTTTGATTTTCTTTACCTCACTTTGAGATCAACAGAAACATGAACATCATCTTTTTCTACTCCCAATGGCGCAAGACGTAAAATAAATTCGGGGGAAGAGTTTGCTACCTAATTATTATTACTATTATGAATAGTTCAAGAGTTTCTCTCTCTCCCTCCCTCCCTCCCTCCCTCTCTCTCTGTGTGTGCGTGTGTGTGTGCGTGTCTGTATATATACAGATATAGAAAAAAAAAGGAAAGAAACAAACCTTCCATGGTGTTTGATTGGCTACTTCGACATAATCTTCCATAAAAATTGCTTTAAGTGCTTCAATCTCATTTTCTTGGATTTCGTGTAGTTCCCCGAGATCCATTGTTGATTTGCGAAAATTTAAGGTAATAACGCACGTATAGAAAAAAAAATATATGTGTGTGTATGCTTTTTTTTAAAGTGTTGAATTCTTTTGTTTTGGAAGTAAAAAATTGCCGTTAACAATCTGCCTTTGGTGATTTTTTTTATTATAAGGTAAAAACAGATGAGCGCGACAGATCAAAACTGACACTTGTTTAATAGAACTCCATGAGTAATTATGGTGAAAAAAGAAAATATGAAGTAGTGAAATGGGAAAAGGGTTTTTTGAAGAGAAAAATGATAAGCTGTGATTGCTTTAATTGTGCAAGCGTAGCCAACGGTCACCGAGACACTTAATTCCGACAGATTTGGGGAGGATTATTGTAATATGTTAAAACCTTGAACGATAATAATAGAAGACAAATTGCTGTAGACAGTCATTTTTTGCTACAATAACAATATATTACTTTATTTCTATACTTTGTATTTAAAGCTACAGAGTGTTCTCTATAAGCATGATAATATAATGTATAAAAAAATTAATCATAATATTTCAACATAATGCGATTCCTCATCAATAAAAAGTAAATTGTTACTCCAAAAATTACTCAATAAAGAAATTTTCTGTCAGCTGTCATATTCCAGATAGTGCTACTTTGACGCGATCATACCCAAATAATTCTATATCGTTATAGTATTAATTAGTATTCAAACATCATAACATTATAAAAGTACCAGGTACCAAAATGAAATACTAGCCAATAATTTTGGTACCCGCAACAAAAATTTTGAATTCGTATTTCGATCAATCCATTCACTTTAACTTACACACGAACGTGCTTATTTTCACTTTTTAATAATAAACAACCTCCCCACTCTCTTATTTTCTTCTCTTTTTTTTATCTTTTTTTTTATTCCAGAGAGTTTTGTTAATTCAAAACTTTTGGTTTTAATTTTTATCAATTTTATACTTCACTCAATATATATATATATACCAACCGAAACACCAAAATGAGTTCAGATAACTCGAACGAGCAAGTCTTAAACAAGCATCCTTATTTTGACGAAAAGGTTGCCGAACGCGAAAATCGTATACGTAGTTTATTTGATTCTTTGGATAGCAATGGAACGGGGTATCTTGATGCAGCTGCCATTCTTCGTGGGTTTCATAAACTTACTCATTTGCCCGCACATACACGTTATGCTACTGATTTACTTGCCAAATGCGATACGGCTCGGGATGGTGCTATTGATTATTCTGAATTTAGAACTTATGTTCTGGAAAAAGAGAAGGAACTATGGGATTTATTTTCAGAGATTAACCAGTCTGGCGATAATCGATTACGTGCAAACGATCTCGAGAAAGCACTTAAAGCAGCAGGAATACGCGTCACAAAGAATGAGTTAAGTGAATTTATCCAAGTAATTGATACAGGTAATATACATGCTATCAAAAAGGAGAAATGAAGAAAGGGGGGAAATTTAAATTTCTGAACGAAGTTGATCAACTCTTTCTTTTTTTTAGAGGGTAATGGGTATATTGATTTTCGGGATTGGCGTGATTTCTTGTTGGTAAGAAGAGATCGAAATTTGCTTATTTTAGATAAAATAAAATATACAAGGGGTTAACACTGACACTAATATATAATAATAGCTATTACCACGAGAGACCACTATTACAGAAATATATCAATACTACCAGACATCTACACAATTGAATCAAGACGCCGAAGTTTCATTTTCACATACAGATGAAGCTGCACAAAATGCTTACAAGTATCTTGCTGCAGGCGGTATTGCAGGTGCCGTTTCACGAACATGCACTGCACCCTTTGATCGACTAAAAGTGTACCTGATTACCCAGATCTCACTCAAACCAAGTCATATGATACAACCAACTACAGCAGCAGCATCTGAGTCATCTATTATCAATGCTGTACGGACAATTTATGGCCAAGGCGGTTTTCGTGGATTTTTTGTTGGGAACGGTCTTAACATCATGAAAATTATTCCAGAATCTGCAATCAAATTTTATGTATTTGAAACAGCAAAAACTTTGTTAGCTCAATTTACGGGTGTCGAAGATAAAAACGCAATCCCTGTTGGTGCACGATTCATCGCAGGTGGTATGGCAGGCCTGTGCTCCCAATTTTGTATTTACCCAATGGAAACGCTTAAAACACGTATTATGTCAACTAAAATTGGCGATCAAGCAAAGCCCACCATTAATACACCGGGACGATCGTTTGTGTTGGATACTGTTAAATCAATGTACAAGGCACAAGGTATCCGTGCATTCTGGCCGGGATTAACACTTGGTTTGTTCGGTGTGTTTCCATACCAGGCCTTAGATATGGGTAAATGCATATATTATTTTTTCCAAAAAGTTTTTCCTTCCTTTTTTTTTGTTCCTTGGGGTAGCACATATTCAATTGCTTCTGAACATGCAAACTGAAAATTTACAAATATATAGGCATATACGAAACGCTGAAAGTGACGTACTTGCGTTATATGAATGGACAGGAGGGAAAGCGAAGAAATGATAATGATCAATTACTACCAAACGTGCTAGTGTTATGGGCATGTGGTATGGTTAGTGGATCTATTGGTGCGACTACTGTTTATCCATTGAATCTCGTACGGACAAGGTAAATGAAAAAGATAGTATATATGTATCTAGGTATAATCCATTTATTAACAAAACAATTATAATACTTAGATTACAAGCTCAAGGCACCCCCGGTCATCCACATCGTTATTCATCTGCTTGGGATGCAGCTAGAAAGACTTTTCAAGCTGATGGTGTAAAAGGTTTCTATAAAGGTCTTGGACCAACGCTATTTAAGGTAAAAAGCAATTTTTATAACAGTATATGAAGTGTATCTTTATTAAGTCCTCTCCATTTTTTTTGAAAACAGGTTGTACCATCCGTCAGTATAAGTTATGCCGTATATGAATTTAGTAAAAGATCTTTGGGTATCAGCTAGTTTAATCGCGATTTTTTTATTTTTGTTGATTTAGATAATTTTGTAGTTTTTTTTTTCATATGCTTCTTACTTTTCATCTCTCTCTCTCTCCCTCTCTTTTAACCAGAACTCCACTACATCCCTTTACTATCTCTCTTCTATTAGAAATCTTACATAAACTGTACATATTATATTACAACCATGCATATACAAAAAACTACACGCTGTTACATTATTATTACTATTATTATTACTATCACTAATCACTAATACTTTCTTTTTCTTATGTTTCTAACATCGCGATGATTCTTTTATTAATTCTTTTTGTGTTTTATTATGCAAGGCATTATATTTCTGTTGTTTCAACATATATGGTTCATCCCGCTTCCGATCCATCAATGGTTTATATTGTGTAGTCCATATTTCTTTGCTTCCACCAAGTTGGATTCGTTTCACTTTGGACATACGGTTCTCACCGTCATCATGAATATTATAACTACCAAAGTTGGTTGATGCATTGACAAAACTTTGATATAGTAAAGCCTTGGTCATTTGTTCATTCCATAACAATTGAAAATGTTCTTTTGTACGTCCCGTGGGTTCTCGATGCCAATCGAAGCCATTTTGGTTATACTCACAATCATATAAGAGTAAAGGTAAACCACTTGCTAAAGGATATTCTGGTTTACCAGGTACTTTATCTACATCCAAAAGCCATTGAACAATTTCAGGTTTTTCCAATCGTTGTCCAACCAATAACAAAATAGATGCAATATATCGAACTTGATGCCACAGGAACGCCGTACCTTTGATTTCGAGTCGTGCAAATCCGCCTTGGCTGAAAACAGAAACATCAACAGAAAGAATCGTACGTCGATAATGGCTCAGATTTTTGGATGGGTTAAACTTGCAAAAATTTCGAAAATCATGATCCCCCAATAAATAAGTTGCAGCTTTTTTCATGCTTTCAATACATAAGTCTTGTGTTGGAAAATAATAATGATATGTTCTGGAAAGACAATCAAATCGAGCATCAAAATGGGGAGAGACATGAGTCCAAGCCAATACACGTATATCTGGTGGTAATATACTATTAAGTATGCGAAGATAAGGCAGCTGTCCCTTTTTTCGTTCCTGACTACCGCAGCGTACATTGAGTCCAACAACTTGGCCTACACCAGAAACACGCCTATCAGTTCTACCACTTAGTGAAAAACCACACATTGTTGGATCCTGAATGAGTTTGGCTTGTAGTAATGCTTTCATTAAGTGCCCTTCAATAGTTGGTAATTTGTCTTCATTTTCTGTATTGGAAGAGGTAAAACCGTAGTAATTCCATCCTAAGTAAGCTACTTGCATTGCAATCCTTTGTTCTTGTTGTTGATTAAAATTCAATTTGGACTCATGTCTTATTGTTTTCATGGTCTTTCTAACTTCATTTTGTTTCTTTAATCTTCGACTAACAGCTTCTAATTCAGCTATTTGAAGCTTTATTTCTTTTTGTGAAAGATGATCATAAGGTCCTCTCTTTTGTTGTCGAAAAACGGACGATAAAAAATTGCGCAACATGTAAATGTTTATAATAAATCAAAAAAAATATATTTGGGATAGAAGAAATTAGAAGAAAAATTCTACAATAAAACAATCAAATCATACACAGACAAAAAAATAATATATATGTATATATAATAGTAAGTGATCAAGCCTTCTCTTTTTTCACTTTAGAAGAACAAAGCACTAATTAATAAGAAAACAGGAGCTACAAAAAGGTTTGTTGGATCAAGGATAGTGGCAGAAGATCCTGGAAGAGGTTGATTGGAGGGTTGTTCATTGCCAAGAAGAGATGATGATGGGGAAAGTCCATTTGCTGATGAAGATTGTAAGGGCGTATAACCACTGCTGCTGCTAATACTGTTGCCTGAAATAGGGATAGAAGGCGTTAGAGAACTTGTATCTGTTGGAGAGGCAAATGAATCGCTTGCAGATCCACTAGCCCCGAATGCTGAATCACTTGCTGTGGCATCATCAGTTGCTGTGGCATCATCAGTTGCTGTGGCATCATCAGTTGCTGTGGCATCATCAGTTGCTGTGGCATCATCGCTTGCTGTGGCATCATCGCTTGCTGTGGCATCATCGCTTGCTGTGGAATCATCGCTTGCTGTGGCATCACTTGCAGATGTGTCTTCTGCTGATTCTGCAGAATCAGAACGGGAAGAGTCCGATTCAGAAGCATCAGCTACAAAATCAGTACTCTCGCTTTCATCTTGTTGGTCATCTGTAGAAGATTCATCGCCAACACCAGTATCCAGATTATCCTCAGAAGAAGTGTCATCGGAGGAAGACGATTGATCGTCAGAAGTAGAAGCAGCAGCAGCTACATCGTCACTACTGTCATCTGTGTCATCGTTATTTGAATTATCGTCAGAAATATCCGGTGTATCGTTTTGTTGATCTGAAGAAGAACTATTAGCATCACCGTCCTTGTCATCATATGAATTGGAGCCGGAATCAGAAGATGAATCAGAGGGTTCAGAGTCTTCAGAGGTGTCAGCATTCTTGCTGCTTGCTGACGACGACGAGGAATCACCAACGTCTTTATCTTTGCTTGAAGAATCGTCTTGATTACTAGTATCTTCACTCGAATCATCTTCATTGCTATTATCTTCACTTGAATCATCTCCATTGTTATTATCTTCACCTGAATCATCTTCACCTGAATCATCTTCACTATTATTATCTTCACTTGAATCATCTTCACTACTGTTATTGGAAGTCAAAGAAGAATCACCACGTCGTTTCACATATTCTCGAGCAATACCAGCAAAATGATTCACTTGAACAGGTTCAGCTTGTACTTGTTTCCAATCACGCTTTGAAATGGTAAGCTTGTTATCAGTATTAGCGGGGGCGCCTGTGGTTGTTGCTGCTGCCAAAATTGTTAAAGCAGCAGCAGAAAGAATAAGTGGCGATGGTTTCATTATTGTATATATCAATATATTTTAGTGATATAAGAAAAAGAAGTTACAAGATTGATTTTATATATAAATTAATAAGTAAAGAGAAAGAAATAACAAACTTTTGGGTTTTTATAAATGTATTATTTTTTGGCTTAAAAGAAATTTTACCGCCCTTCAACATAAACCTGTCCAAGATGAAGATTTTTCTCCTCCCTCCAGTATTTTGGCCACTTTCTCCTGAAAAAAACTCTATATCATCCCCCGCATTTCCTACATTTACACATCGTAAATCTATTACATATTATCAAACATCTTCCCCTTAATTTTTTTTTTTTTTTAGTATTTGCGCCTTGATGTTGAACTATTAGACGCTAGATTTAACTTTATTATTTTTGATTGTAACTAAACAGGTATGAAACATAAATAATAACATGTTCAACAGAGAAGAAACAACAAAGATCGTCCACTTACTGAATAGTGTCCCACATGCGAAAGATCGCCCTAAAATTTTAGGATATTTGTTTAATGATATTACCAGAATTACGATATAAAAGAATAGGCTAACATTTGTATTATTATAATACAAATGATATTGATACCTTTTTAAGTCTAAAATGCCATACTTATACTATGATATACAGTTCCTTGAAACCCATGTACAAAACTCTTTATTTATTTTTTCGTTTCTATGTACTAAAAGAGTACCATAGGTAAATAAAAAAAAAACCAAACGCCATTTTTTTTTTGTTAAACGTATACAAAAGAAGAAAAGTCGAATTTTATATGCATGCAAAAAAAAATTCTCCTTTTCTTTAAGCGGCACTGTATATTCTCACTAAATGTACCTGTTTTTTCTATATATATATAAATATGATAAGCATGTATAGAGTGTGTGTGTCTATGTGCTCTATTATAATCTTATATACTTATACTGCTTTATAATAATATATGTAGAACAGTGCTGTATTTTCAAATAACTAAAAGAAGTCTTAAAGAATAAACAAAGTGATCGCCATGATTGATGTGGCGAATTTACGATACATTAATTATTTGTTTTAATCTATTTCAAATGAATAAAATGGATCGTCGGCTTTTTTTTATGCTACAAATAGAGAAGAAAATGGATAAAAATACAATCTTTGTTGTTTTATAGGGGAGTAGTGAGAATAGAGAGAGGAGAGAGAGTGTGTATAAATGCGAGTATGTGCCTTGTCTGTTTTTGTTTTCTGCATGTTTTGTTTATGTATGGCTGCATTGTGTACAAAATTTCCAAAATATCGTAATTGTGGGAGAAAAGAAAGGAGGACACACACAAAGAGAGAAAGAGAGTGCGAAAAAAACTTGTTGCAGAACAGATTGAATGAGTAAGGGTATGAATGTTTATTGTTTTTTTCTTTTACTGATATCGCGCAGTGACTTGCTGTTGAAGCCGTTGTGCTAAAGCATTTTTAAATTCTTCATCGTTGCTATTATCATCTTTCTGTGGTTGAGAAGGAGGCAGTTTTCTTGGTGGTGGGCGTGGAGGTATATGAGGTTTTTCATGTTCTTGATTACTATCGTTATATGGATATGTCAAAACAATATCCAAATTGGAACTTGTGGGTGCGCTTTTTCGACTTGGATAAGGCTTTGTTAGTGCCGTGTTTGCTGTTATTGTGGGATCACCAGGACGGGTGTCTGTGCTACGTCGGAATGGCCAAAAACTTGCATTTTTACTTGCAGCATCTTGATCATCACTACTTCGAGCACTGCTGCTACGACTTGTTCCATAGTCAGGGGAATATTGCTCTTCCACACTTGTTCCACGACTTTCCATACCTCCTCCACTACCACCCATAGAAACGCTTCCTGTACTAAATCGCATTAATGAGCTTGTATTACTGATCATGGAACTGGTATGGTGATTACTACCGCTCGTGCTTCGATGTTGATTATATGTTGATCGCGTGGTTGTTTGTCTTGGTGGTTCTCGTAACATGCTTAGTTCATCCACCATGTTTTGGCTGACCCAAGATCGCATAAGAATATATTGAGTAATCATTTGTTGTTGTTCTTCTACACCATCTTCATCTATCACATTGTTATCCTTCATACTTTCGTTGTCGTCATTATTATTGTCGCTCTCCGAAGCTGTTGATGATCGACCAAACATACCACCACTAAACCTTCCAATACCTGATGCACTTTTATGCAATGCGCTTGATAATGCTGGACGTAAATGATGTTTTTGGGACGCCTTGACATACCAGTTAGGTGGATTCATCGAATATTGAGGTCCCTTTTGGAAAATATCCATTGTTTGTAATACTTCTATCACACGTGGATCATCTCTTGGATTTGATGATTTAACAGCGGCTATCAAGTAGGTAATGTCATGAATAAATGTGCCCAAGAATGGAACTGTAGGGCGCGTATAATGCTCTGCTCGTATCGTTGCTACACTTTTGCCATTGATAATACTTGTGCTGATCATTCCCATATGTTCTCGATATTTTCCATAATTATCACTCTCACTCATCAATTCGCTGAGTGTTTCAAGTTTAGTTAAGCTCTTTTTCGGTATATAAGCCCATGTTCGGCGTAATCGTTGTACAGGCGGTGTCCCTAAAGATGATATGATGGCTTTTAGCGTTTGATAATTGTTGAGGTCAAGACATTTAGATGCCACTTTAATCCAGTGATTAATATGTTGTGCCCGAGAAGATGCTTCTTGTGGTAATAAAATAGCATGTTCGATCACACGGGTCAAATAGTTGAAAAAGTCAGTTGAAGCGACAATCCGTGGATGTGGGTGACGTGCGGAATGTTCCAATAATGCAATTGGTGGTATTGCGCAAAAAATAGAAGATTCAATCAAAGTTATTTGATAGGCAACTAAATGAGCAGGGAACTGTAAAACAGTTGGGACCGTTGCTGCACTCATATAAAGTGTACGGACTCGATTTAACGTTTGTTTGACTTCAGCAGACATCCCTGTATATTGTAATATCACACGATCCAATTCCTCTTCGTTATCATGACTGTTGTTTATGCCGTTTAGAAGCTGTTGTTTTTTTCTTTTGTATTCCTTAACTGTCGTTTCAAGTTCGTCTAACCTGGCCTGCAGGACTCGATGGGTTGTTAGAAGCGGTGGTGCAGGAATAAATGGAACATGATCTGTATTCAAAGTGGTGTTGGAGGGTGGACTTAAACTATCACCAGCATTAGTTTGAGCAGGGACCAAATGAGTAGGATCAAGTTCACCTTCTTCCACTACTGCAATTGGGGGTACATTTGTTGTCGTCGGATATTCGGAATTAGGGCGATGGAGGCTATCTGTCGGGGGATTATAAGGTTGAGGAGCACTTAAAGGTCTTGAAACAGGTTGTGGAAATGTTGCTTCACTCTTTTGTTGTTCATAAGGTTGTTGACTCTGTGAATGGGATTGTAATGAGGGTGTTTGTGAGTGTTTTGAAAAATTTGGTCTTGTTGATGTGGATGTAGATGTTGTAATGTCTACGTTAGAGGTAGAATGCTGGGTGCTACCAGGCACAGTATTATCTAATTCTGATCACAAAAAACACGTGCAAAAAAAATTAATTCTTCAATTTACATATATATTGCCATATATATAAGAAGAAATTCAGTTGTATACCTTGAAGTAGATGAGGACTATCATAAAGTTCTTTCGTTGGAGATATTGGACGGGAAGTTTTTGAAAGTGATGGTTTAGGTGGAATGCTTGGTTTTTGAATTCGTGACGGCTTTGGTGGTAATGGTGGAGGAGGGGCTTTGCTGTGTCCCATAGTTGTTCCTGTTGTTGTTAAATGATCACTACTGGTAGTGCTGGGTGACATCCGGCTCAAAGGCGATACAGGTGAATGTGTTTCTAAGATGTTTTCAATATGCGACAAACATGTTCGCATGGCGGAGATCAATGTAGCGTACTGCTTTGGCTGGGATACAATGGCTAAATAATGAATGGCAAGTACAATAATGAGTTTAGGTATGAGCCTTTTATTTTTTAGCTCGTGAGAATTATATGCTTATATTATTAAAAGAATAAACTTGTATCTATTTATGGTTAACAGTTGCCCGCCCCCTCTTTTTCCTCCTCCGCTTGGCATTCATATATTATATTAACTATATAGCGTTTACTCACAAGAATGAACAAACTTAATTTCATAAAGTGAATCCAACGAATGCTGTGTAGTTGAAAGATATGTCATATATGCATCCTAATATATAAAAAAAGTTTTGGTTATTTTTCTTCGTTTAAATGATTTTACCCCTCGTCTTCCTTCACTAACCCCCCAAAAGAAAATTAAGCTATGTAGGTAATTGACCGAGGAGAAAGATATAAGAAGAAAAAAGAATGGAGGGGAAAAAGAAAAGGGAAACCAAAAGGCGTAGTTGCTAAACTAGAAAATGATAAGTATTTTTAACACGAAACGGTTTGAATTTTACCTTGATTTGGCCCTTTTCTACAAGCTCAGAAGCTTGCAGTATGGAAGACTGAACATCTTCCATTGCGATGTGTGTTAATGCCAGATCGCAAAAAAAAAATATTTATGTAAAAGAGGAAAAAAAAAAAGAAAAAAAAGGGAAGCTTGAAAAAAGAGGGTGTAAAACAAAAAGATACTTTTTTATGTATTAAAAAAATCTCAGTTCAATTTTTTTGCTCAAAGAAGAAACACATTTATAAGTCATATTCATTGATAAATATAATGATACGTACTGATAATTTTACTTTGTGAAACTTATTATTACTACTATTATTCATATACATTGCTACATGGCTATTACCAGAAAAGAATGATAAAAAAAAATAGTTTTTTCTTGATGTATGGTGACATTCTACAATAACCATGGTAACATTTATTAAGTATTAATTCAAGGCACTAATTAAAACCTTGGTAGCCTCCATATTTTTTCATTGTTAAGTGTAATCCTTCTTTAAAAATATTTCGACAGTAATATATTATATCCATAGATAACTTACGTCAAGAAAAATAAAACTGTTCCATTATCTTGTATGAAGATGAAAAAAAAAACAATAAAAAACAAATAACTTAAAAATAATAATAACACCAACAATGAAGTCTTTCAGTTCTGAAACCTTCACTGTCTGTATCCTATCAAATAAGAAAACTAGGAAAAAAATTGAAACGTGTTTTCTATATTGGGACAAATGTTTATTGAAACGAAACTGATTAATCCATCTCAGTTTTGACGCAACCCAAAAAACCTTCAAGCACAATAATAAGCATCAGAAATATTATGTGATCCATGTATATTCTGGTCAAGGTCCATATAACATATCATTTTGATTGTTGTCAAGGAATAATATATAGCAATATTATCAAAATATACTTTTTCTTTACTTTTCTTTTTTGTATCATAAAATATGTATCATTGTTCGAAGGGGAAAGTACGAAAATGCAAAGTATACTTTTGAAGAAAGTCAAAAGATCCATGCATACCAACTTTCTCATATACATATGCTCACGCACATAAAATTTCGCTCTCAATAACCTTTAGTTTGTTGACACACCCATTAAGAGTTAGCTACTATTATAATCGCTGACTCGGTTATCACCATTTTTTTTTGAAAAGCTCGCCTACGTAGTAATAAAGGGTATCAGGTCAATTATCATATTGTAGTAATACATCGCCTTCTTGTTGGCTACTAAAAGAAAGTAATATGGATTTTCAATATTAAGTAGTGTATGGGGATGGATTAATTAATCATTTTTTATACCCTATTATAATAGCGCCTGAAGAAGAGAATATTGAGGGAGATAATACGGTACATAAAAAAAAGATGTCAGGCAGTATTCTGTATGTGTGCATGCAGCTACGTTTGTACTGTGGATTGTTAATGCCAGCTTTTAAAAATACAACATGTACGTATGATAATAGTGAAATGTTATTACTAACAAGTCTATACATACTAATATACCAATAAAATGAAATGCTTTTGTTCCATTTTTGATTTATTAATTATAATAGTCTTTGTCATTATACTGTAGTTTGATATAGTAGAACTTAATGTTGTTGGTAAATGCATACGTAAAAGTTTGCTTTTCGTGAATCATAAAAAAGTTGACTATTGGGTTGCGTAAAAAAGAATCTTTTAGTTTTATTATTGCTTCGGTGTGCAATTCATTGAATAAAGACGTGCCCTCCCCCGAATAATATTTTTTATTTTTTTTGAAAATTGATAACCCCTACTAGGTATACTGACTATCACCAGCAACTTTATTTCTTAGAAAAAAATTAGAGATCTGGGGAATAATATATTGATTAGGAGCAATGGCATAAAACGATAAAACGTGTTACTTGGAGTTAGGAATACCAATGTAAGTCAATACCAAATCTAAAAATCTTATTGGCTATGTACATCATTGTTTGAGTATTTGTGAAAACACTACAATAAGGCTCCACACAATGATTTTGAACATCTAATCCGTTTTTATTTGAAAATATTTTACAACGCTAAGTTATCCGTATTGATTGAAAAAAAACGGAAAAGTATATATGAGAGGTTCTTTTTTGCTTTATTGCTATTTTATATGGGGGGTGCCTACTTGATTGGAGAAAAATAGGTTAGTATGAAAGGAAAAGCTGTTATTACAAGTTTTGGTTCTGCTTTAAGACGGAAGTATTATATTATAGTATAACATGAGACTTCGTATCATGAAAAATAACTCGTATGATTATTATACGTATAGTTTGATTCCGTCTCGTGTTTCTTTTTCTTAAAAAAAGATCAATGATACTAAGTATCGCAAATTATAATATGATATCAGCAAATATCACCAGTTTTGCTTCCTCTGATGACTTGATAATGTATAAAAACTTCATGCCAATCACTAAGCTTTCAATAATTATTACTCAGTCGATACTTAATCAAATTTTAGAGTCTTTTTAAGTACAAGTGGGTTTATCACAACAATAGAGGGATGTAGATAGAATAGTTCAATCATTCTTCTTTTTGATAAGACATATAGGCAGATTTGATGTTGTCAAAATAATAATATATCATGATAAAAATACAGTATCTTATAGAATATATTATCCATGTTATGATCATAAAAATCAATTAATTCTCTTTAGAATATTTAGTAAATGCATATTATCAGTGAGAATGATGGTGATACAATTTTATTCATATGCCAAAAAAACACCAGGCGCGTCTTCATTTTTGAAAATTTTATTAATTGATATTTCTTTTGAACCCCATATTTCTTTTTTCTTAACTAACCGACATGCCAGAACTTACTGAACAAGAAAAGCTTGAGCGTCGAAGAGAAAAACGTAAGCAAAGAATTCTTGCTTCCGCAGAGAATCGATTGAGTCGTATTACTGGCACCGCATTTCGTAAGTTTCATTTTTTTTTTTTCGTGTTTTATATTCTCATTTAATTAATTGCATATTTTTTATCATGTACAATAACCAAACATAACTAAATCAACCTAACCCAATCCAAAAAAAAATACAAAATGCAAAAAACAAAAAGCCAATCGACCATCTCCAACACCATCACCTTCTACGTCAACATCCTCTCTTGCGCGATCGGAAACACCATCACAACAGCAGCGACCTCGATCCCGTTCACCTTCACCTGCAGTCTTTGCTAGTACTTCAACAGATACATTACGGTCTCGAAAGACGTCGACGCGGGCAATGGATGCTGATCCTTGTGAATCACTTGGTGCACCATCACCTATACAACCTACTCCTTCACTTAGTTTTTCAACAACAGAAGGAACAACACCTGCTTTAGAAGCTATGTTTGCTTCAGGTGAAGCAGGAGGTCCACCACCCAACTTGAATGATTTATTAGGTGGTCAATTTCCTTTTAATCCCGCATTATTAGCTCACTTACAACAACAAGGGCAAGGGCAACAAGGGCATCAAGGACAAGAAGGAGGACCTTCAGATACGTCTGGAAAATATTGGAATTTACTTCATTTTGTTAGTATGATTTGGTTAGGCGTATATGCTGTTTATTCAGAATGGTGTATGGTTGGACTAGAAAGATTTGCTGGTTTACTTTCTGAAAAAAGTGCTGAAGGATATACAGGAATTTATTTTGTAAGTAAAATTGAAGGATAAAAAAAAGTATGGGAAGTATTTGATAGGTTGAATTAAGCGTTATTATTATTGTTATTATTAGCCATTATTTTGGTATTTTGTAACATTGGAACTATTGTTACAATCAGCCCGTATGTTGTATCAACAGGTAAATAAAACTATTACAATTAGTACGATTATTAGGAAAGGAGAAGTGTTAGAGTCAAATTAATGAATTATAATAATTATAGGGTAATACAACTAGTAGTTCATTATTATTATCTGCTATCGTTCAATATTTACCACCTCAAATGGCCAATGTAACAAATGTGTTATTACGTTATTGGATTATCTTATCAGCCCTTGTAAAGGATTCATTAGTATTGGTGTTTATTATTGGATTCGCTCAAATAGTTTCATCCACTCTTGTTGGATCCTGAAATAGTATAAGCATACATATATAGTTTTTTTTTTAAAAAAAAACAAGAGTTAATATTTCTCTATACATATTTTATTTTTATTTATTTTTTATATTTTATAACTTGTCGTAGATGTTTGTTGTTCTGTACAAAGAGAGGAAATAATAACAAAATATAATATAATGATAATGAAGGATGATTACAAAAAAAGGAAGATGAAGTGTGTGTGTCTGTGTGTCTGTGCGTATGTCTTTATGGTTTTGCTTCAAAAACTTGTTGACAAATTTTATCAGAGTGGGTGCTTGGTATATCAATTACTTTGGTACCTCGGTTCCCTAAATATGTTTTGTTTTTATATTAGTACTATTGACATTATTATTATTATTAAAATGCACAAATAAGAACAAAATAAAACATGGTTCTTACCGAAATGAACGGTGACAGTAGGTTTAGCGATGGAATCAACTGACTTTTGAACTACAAATTCCACATTAGGATTATTGTATTGCATACGTGGAAGGTTTTCTTGTAAAAAATGTCTATTATACAATTGAATGTGATGAGTCAATATTCTCAAGTATTATTATAATAATAGCATAGTACTAATTACACACACACACACACACACACACACACACACACACACACACAAAAAGAAATGTTTGTCAATGTTTACTTTGCACCAGCACATTCAGTCTTGCCCTTAATTGTATAAGTTAAGGCAATCTTTGATACTTCAGGAGAAAGCTTTTGAGCACCAACACCAGTATTAAGGTGAGCGACAATTTCACGAGCTGATTTTAACGATCGAAGGGACATTACGGTATATATTAGTGTGTAAAAAAAATATTTTTATTTTGACATTGAATTTTGCTGCCTAGTAGTAGTGCCTAGTCTATTTTTAAAATCAGATCAGCGGGGTATTGAAGATTGTGTTGGATCCATAACACTGATAAATTAATCATTATAAATAGAGAATAATGGAGTGCTTATTATAAGTAATATCTAAAATAAAGCACTGCGATATTCTACAAGTTGAAGTTTATAATGTATATTTGAATTAATTAATTTCTTAATTTGAAAGTACTATTTTAATACAGTTATACGGTATTATTGATTTCAAAAGCACATATCATTGCTAATCCCAGCATCATTTATAATACAAGTTATATTTTCTGTAATATAAGTTATTCAACATATTTCTTATCCTCAAGACCTTTGCTCCTCCATTTCCTGGCTTCCATTAGCTGTACTTTGGGATGTTCAGAGTCTCGATATATATAAAAATAAGCAGGTTTGCACAAAGATTCCACCGTGTTCTAAATATCAACCAGTTTTTATCTATCAAAGAAACCGCAATCATTTTATGTCTTGACCGGGTTTTCTTTTTGGATGAAAGAACCTGATTGTTTTTTATTGGTAAATTTTATGATATGTACCGACTGCTAATATATACTGTAGCAAAGAAAAGAGATGAAAATGGAGTGACTTATTAAGAATATAAACGCACAGAGCAATATCAGCTTCTGTTAACATTACGTTTCTTCAACTAATTCAATAAATAAAGAATAGTTACCAAACAAGCAAATGTAGATGATTCAGAAAGCACTACTTTTCTTATTATAATACTATAATAGCATGACAGTTAGGAGGTTATTATTTGCCACTGTTATTATTACTGCTCTTGTTGCATATACAATAAAAGACGATAGGATTCTCGGGTTATTATCTTACTACCTTTTTTCTATACACAATCCCTGGTAGACCACTGGTATGTTTTTCTTCTTATAAGTTTATCAGACTGTTTGGAAAAACAATACCCAAAACACTGATGTACAATATAAGTATTATACAACACCATTGAATGTCTGAGAAGCAAAGCTTAAAGACTACATCGAAGTTTATCCTGTACCAAAACTGCGATGAGCAGTTATACTGGTGTCGAACTTGTTACATTATCAATAAATGTCTTTTTTAAGGTAACAATAATCATACTCTTTATTTACAAAGAAACAGACTGAATGGATGGATAAATGAATGATTTAGCTAGGAGAACCAAAAAATAAAAAAAAAAAAAAGATTTTGTAAGTAGCATCATTATTATAATCAGGAATCCCGCAGAAGGTTTTGAAAGAATTATTATAATTACAAGGCTCCGCTAAACCACGTCGCTTCTTTTTCCCGTGTTTTACCCGCGTAGAAACATTTTCTTAAACGATGTCAATCACCTACACATTCCCAAGCACAGACGCTCTTTCCAGTGGCTTGAACGACTTTGTCGCTAAACGTTCAAGTGAAGCCATTGCTGATCATGGTGCATTCACTGTTGCTGTCTCTGGAGGTTCTCTTCCAAAACTCTTATCTAAGGAATTACGTCAAAACCCCAATGTTGATTTTTCCAAATGGCAAATCTTTTGGGCCGATGAACGTTGTGTTCCTCTTGACGATGCCGATTCCAACTATCGTGAGCTCAAGATTCAATTGCTCGATACTATCGATAGTGATAAACAACCTAAGACATATACTATTGGTGCATTTGGTAAAGACGCCGAAAAAGCCGCTGTTGATTATGAACAACAACTTAAGGATTATTTCAAAGAGCTTCCTGATTTTGATTTGATTTTATTGGGAATGGGTCCTGATGGACACTGCTGTTCTTTGTTTCCTGGCCATCCTTTATTAAACGAAACTTCACGTTGGGTTGCACCCATTACGGACTCCCCGAAGCCTCCACCAGAACGTATTACATTGACTTATCCTGTTCTTGATAATGCAAAGGCTGTCGCGTTTGTTACGGCAGGTGAAGGAAAACAAGATATGTTGCAACAAATATTGGAGCAGCCTCAGCTTCAATTGCCATGCCAACGTGTTAACCCCAAGGGTTCTGTTTTCTGGTTTGTGGATGATGCTGCTGCTGGCAAATTGCAAAAACAAACAATAAGCAAGTATTAAATAGCGATGATATTATTATTATACAAATGAAACAAAAAATAAAATGTATGCTAGCAGTAGTAAATAAAAATGTACAGATGAAAAAAAAAATGTGTGTGAGTTGTATTATATTCTATTTTTTAAATCGCCAATCTGTTGGCTTTGGTTTATGGTCTCGTTTTACGAGTCGCTCTAATTTTCGTAATGATTCATCATCTTCTAATTGAATGCACTTGTTTCGTAAGGTCTTGAGTTCGTTGAATTGAGGTTTATCTTTACTATTAGGAAATTCGGCTGCTAACAACTGGAGTGCATTTTTAAGATCATTTCCTCTATAATATTTAGACAAGATGTTAATTCTTTGTTCCTCAATTTCTTATATTGAATATTATCCCACATATCCCTTTTATATAAATATCATTACCTTGCAAGTGTATTCACCATCAATAAAGCCATCCTTCGTTGTTGATTGGGTGACCAACCTTCAATAGTCCTCTTTGCGCTAGATATATCCTTCTCCTGTTGCTGTCTTTGATCCAAAAATTCTTGATAATCACTCCATACTTGCCATGCAAAATCAGCATCTCTTTGATTATAACAATGTTGAAGCATCAGCAAAAACGTCTTTGGAATTCGTTCTACTTGATATTTTTCAAACATATTGAGATAAATATCCATCACTTCCTTTGATTGCTTCTGAAGAACGTGAACTGATAAATATGCAGTAAGAAGAGGGGTATTAATATCACAGCGTTTGTCAGAAACAATGCTATCAAGAATTTTGGTGGCTTCAGCTACAACAGCGGACCGTCGCTCAGGTAGTTGACTTGATAAGAGTGTACGTTCTACTAATCCTTCGGTTTGTTGTTGTTGTCGTTGAATGACAGAAGTGTTTGTTGGTGATACGCGAGGAGGAGTGTAGCTGGCATAGCATGAAAATAGGTTGGCAAAAGTATGTTGATCCGCATCTTCTTCGATAATATTAAAAATATTATGAGCTTGGCTTAGATTTCCACTTCGTGCACAAGCGCTTAATAATGTATTATATGTAACGAGATCAGGTTGGAAATTGTATACTGTTTGCATTTGCTCCAGCAAGTCAAAAGCTGCTTGGAAATAATCTGGTCGCTTAGCACATGCATTAATAAGTACATTAAATGTGACATCCGTAGGGTACAAGTATGACCCAGTCATATCTTCAAACAAATTCAATGCTCGCTCCACTTCGCCACGCTATACAAATTCGAGTTAAAGAAAATAATTAATATATACCAAAATATTTTTTCTCCCTCGTACCAAGAACAGTTCTCTCATGTCCAGATCAAGACTATATGTATTAATAAATACCTTTGCACACGCTTGAAGCATTAACGTAAAACTAACTTCATCCGGTTGATGATATGATAATCGCATTGAATCAAATACTTCCCATGCTTTATCGACCTTGTTTGCTTGAATGCATCCACTGATCATTTTGGAAAAAATAGGTTGTGTCGGGATCATATCAGAGTTCTTCATTTTATCGAATATGATAAATGCATCTTCTAGTTGATTACTTTCAATAAATGCTTTGATCAGGGTTGAATAACTGTATATATCAGGCTGTAAACCTTCATTTTCCTTCATTTTCTTATACACTTGAATTGTTTTTTCTACATCCTTTACATTCGCATAGGCATCCATTAAATGATTATAACACCGTACAGTGGGTGTCTGACCACATTTCTAAATATAACAAATAAAAAAAAATGTCAGATTATTTATCGAAATCAATCATAGTTCTTATAAGATCCCTCAATATAATACTTTTATTTTTACCTCCATCAACTCTAATGCTTGTTCAGCTTCTTTGGGTCGTTTGGCAAGTGCCTAAAGGAAACAGAGAAAAAAAATTAGTATAAAGTGATTTTTATAATATATATTATTATCGAAAGAAAGGCAAATATGATTTACATTCGCATAAATCAACTGTTCAAAATCACGCATCGTCAAATCACTCAATGACTGTGACTCTCGCTGCTGTTCCTGTTGTGATACCAAACTATCTACGGATTTTTCCTCATTATTGTTGCTTGCCAACGCTTCTTGTTGCTGCCGGGTATCCAAAAATTTTATACGAAGGTTTTGTAAATAATCGGGTGCAATTAATTGTTGCTGCCGAGGGGGCAATTCAGCTGATACTTGTTCATATAGTTCTTGAACGTCTTGTTCGCTGATTTGATCGAGTAATGCTACAGATTCTTCCTAAATTATTTCATATATTAAGGCATTAGGTTTTTAATTATAAAAAAAAGGGTGATCACACTGATCTCATTAGATTCTTCTCTACTTGCTTGTTTCTTTTGTGCTTCCAATTGATATTCTAGTCGTTTTACTTGATCGATCACTCGTTTTGTCCCAACGTCAAGTTTTGCCCTATTGTTTATATTGTTTAGTTAGTCTGGTATATACGGTGCAAGATATAAAAATACTAAGTACTTTGAGGCATAAGATCGTGTTAAACTAGAAACATGTCGACTTGTCAAACATGCTCTTCGAAACATTTTTTTTTTGACAAGTGGAAAAAAAAGAAGGATTGTGTCCCTTTTCTGTGACCGCCGTAAGTAAATGCAGGCGGTATTATTTTGTTCCCCTGGCCACTGTTTAATATAAGCTTAACAAAATCCACATGAATCAATGTAAATGTTTTTATTACTTTTAATATTATAATCATTATTGCTGCCAGTATTACTATTGTTATTACCAATCGAGTATATGGATGTTATGATAGATTACTGCTGTTACTACTATACTATTTATGCGAAAAAAAAAAGAAAAAAAAAAGCATTATACCCCAAAAAAATAAAAGGAGCAAATGTGCAAATATGCAAGTGTGTGTGTGTATCAGGTTGATAAGTTTCTTTTTAAGAGTGGAAAGTTGTTATGTACAAAAAAAAAGTGATTATTTTTTAAACGATTAGTGTGTGGTTCTCATTATAAGATTCTAAGCGATTGCTATATCAATGATAAAAAGATTTAACGACTACTGGTTTCTTCTCAAATGAAATGGTCATGATACCGGCTCTCATAATGTCTTTTCTTGCTGTTCATATTCAAGTTTCTTTTCCAAAAGCATGGCCAAACGTTGTTCCTAATAAATAATTTAACACGATAATAATAATTTAAAATAAAGAACTTTCAAAAAAAAAAAAAAAAACATTTCTTTTTGTCCATTGCGAAAAGAGAAAAAAATGCATTGTATATTTACCTTGGCTTTAATCTTATAATCTTCCAATAAATAGAATCCAGCAGCACCACCAAGAAGGGCACCCATCGAAACTGTGAATGCCTGTCCAAGCTTCATTTTATAAGTCGATTTTATGTAAGAGGATATATTTATATTTTTTGTAGGAGACTAGAGTCTGTTTTATTTAATTACAGGCCGGAGTTACAAAAATTATTTTGGTATCAATTAGGGATTTCGTTGATTAATGTATCATTATATTAAAAGACTAGCGGTCCCTGTCTCGCTTCGCTCGACTGAATGAGCCACTTCGCTTCGCTTCGTGTCATTCAACGGGTCCACGTCGCAAGGGGGGTAAACCCCCCCTTGACCCCCCCCATTGGGGGCAAGCCCCCAAACCCCCATCCGGTACTCGCTCAAAGCTGCATTCGAGGATATCATACAAAGATATATTTCTTCTTTTTACCTATCCAGTTAAAAGTATCTCTCTTTTGCTATACAAAAATACAATTCTACTTATAAGAACTTACCTTATGTAACATACTAAGAATGAGATTTATTTAGGAGAGTAATGTTTATGGTTAAGGAAATATATAAAGAGTAAAGAGAGAACAAATAAAAATAGAAAAAGTGATGTAAGAGTGATTAATTTGTAGAGACGTAATCGTAAAGCTAAAGTACTTCTGTGTATACAACATTCCTCGTGTATATACCTTCCTGACCATTAATGGTTGATTCATCACGGTCTAATGTAATAAAGATCGAATTTGGTGTTCTTACTCGTGAAAAAGCGACATATAATAACCCATGAGTGAAGACAGGGTTTGGCAAATAAAGACCAATGGTGTCGAAAGTTTGTCCTTGAGCTTTGTTGATTGTCATTGAAAATGCAAGACGTATTGGGAATTGGGTGCGTTGGAATTCAATAGGACACTCACTTTTTTTTGATGTGATGGTAATGCGAGGCAATAAAACTATTTCACCTATATGTGTGCCAGTGGCAATTTGAGCTTCAATAACATTTCGACGAAAAGATATACAAATTAGACGTGTTCCATTACAGAGACCTTGTGAAGTATTAAGATTACGCAAGAGCATGACAGGACATCCTGGTTTGAGTTTTAATGTATGTGGGGGAAGACCAGATGGAGAAAGAGAATTTAAAATTTCGGTTGGATATGACAAAGATTCTTCTGGATCAACCATGCTATCAGCACTTAAATATTCTTCAGTTGTTCCGGGAAATTTTGATTGTAAAATGGCTTCGTTAATTGTTGCTACGTCAACATTTTTTGGTGTGAGGATAGCTCGTGACATTAGAAATTCGCGAGAAGGAGTAGTAGAGAGCATATCACCATATATTGTGTCAATCAGAGTTAAAAGGTTGTATCCAGGCATTAACATGGAATTACGAAGCTTAATACGATCCTCAGTTTCTGGAGCAATTTGCTCTCTGTTTTCACCTATTCGTAATAAATACTCTGCAAATTCTCGTAGCTGTTCAGAGTTGTGAGTGTTGTTTGCTTGCTGGACACGCATATTAGTTTGAAGACGACATACTTGCGTATGACGCCATATACTTGATCTTTTCAAACTTTGAGCAACAATTTGTGCGCGTGATGCATTGGGAATAACAGGTAAAACCTAAGAGAAATATTGAAAATAAATTAGGTATAACAATATAATAGATATTATCAACCTAAATTTAAATGCTAATTAACTTATTATACCTGACGAAAGTCACCGCCGAAAACAATTAGTTTTCCACCAAAAGGTACGTGTTCTAAGGCAGGGTCTACAGATTTCATCAAATCCTGCATACTGCGATTAACACATTCAATAAGATCCTTACTGATCATTGAAGCTTCATCCCATATAATTAAAGTCGTTAATTTTAAAAGCTGTGCTGTGGCAGATCGCGGAGTAAATGAACAAAATGATGTGTGATCAAGGTCAAGAGGAATCTTAAATAAAGAGTGAGCAGTTCTACCACCTTCCATTAAAAGTGCAGCAGTACCACTGGTTGCGACAGCAAGAGCAATGTCACCTTGACGTCTGACACGATCAAGAAGAGCATTAAATATATAAGTTTTTCCTGTGCCACCAGGACCATCAACAAAGTAAACTTTAGGCTCAGTATTTGGACGTTCTAAAGCGTTGCATACATTGTCGAATACATTTTGTTGATCATTGTTAAAATTGAGCACTGGTGCGGGATGACGATTTAATCTTTCAGCAATGTCGCGTTGTTGACGAATAAGAAAAGGTTCAGCTGGTTGTTGATTGTTATCATTTTGTTGAGTTCTATCAGGAAGAGTGAAACCATCGAATTCCGTGAGTGATCGTGATGTAGTTGCCATGATAGATTCAATTGCAAGTAGAGCTTGTCCGTATATATCATCAGATTCTGGTAAAGATTGGTCATTTGCTTCATTTCTTGCAGTATGTAAAAAATCCTCAGAAAGATTTGATCGATATGCCATCCATAGAGCATGTGGATCTTCTGGGCTACAATAAGTTAAGATCACGGAAAAAGCTGTCTTAAAGCAGCAGGGAGCTGATATGATGCTGCTTGTTCCAGGCAACCTTCCCATTCTTGCTGTCCGTAAGTAGTCCGCGCCTTCTTGCAGCAGCTTGAAATGATGGCATAAGCTCATTTTCAACGGTTTTAAGCTCATTGAAAGAAGTTGCTCCGGAACATGATATAATAGTAATCTGAGATGGTATTTTTCTACTTGACTCGGAGAAACAGCATACATACGTCCAATAGTAGCACCATGTCCTCGTTCACGAATTTTCCAACGACGATCAGATTTTACAAAAACATAGTTCTCAGGAAAGTCAGGATACAATACCTGGCGGCCATCCTCATTTTCAATATTGTAATTGAACCAAGCTGTTAAACTCGTTTCATGTACACGATCAACAATAGTCGTCGGGTCATCATCTTCATTGAAATACGCCAGTTGTTCATCTTCAAGGTGTATAGCCAAGCGTTGGTGGTTTGGAAATTCCTTATGTAAAGAGAATGAGAAGAGACGCCAACAGCCTTCGCATGCAGAAATATATCTTGCATCAAGATATGTTTTGATTTCGTTCATAGATGGATCGGCTTGCTCGTTTGTTGTACTTTGAGCATTTGATTGTCGCTGATTTTGAGATACCACCACTGCTGCACGATCATGACCCTTATACACATATTTATAAACATACTTGATAGAAGCAATCGAAGTACATATCTCTACATTGATGTGAGCGTCATATTTAGTACATAAAAATATATTGTGAGGTACCACCCATCGATTATCCATCCGAACACCATTTTTATAAACATGATCATTGTTGTTTCTACGTCGCCTATAAACAGGATACCCATTTTCGCTCATATTTGTTTCATCTGAAAGCTGCTTGGGAAAACGTTTTGAACATGCACCACCTTGCATACATGGCGATCGAGAATTAAGGTCTCCGCAAGGTCCATGCATCATTAACCTTTCTACTGTTGCACGTGCAGCTGGGTATTGGTCTGCATTGGGCAGTTCGGCTGATACAATGTCATCGACATCTTCAGGTGTTCGCGGTTTATCACTTTGTGCCAAAATGAGCAAAATATGAGCATGTGGAAGACCACGCTTCTGAAATTCCACAGTATGTACATGTCCGACTACTTTACCGAGAACCATATTCTTTGTGAGATCATGCATCAATTCTTTCAGTTTCATTTTGAACACACGAACACAAATGTCAGGTCGCTCTGCCGCCGTCTGTCCTGGGAGAAGGGAGTCTTGGATCTCATGCCATCTGGGATTGGTGGTCATAGTAACAAATATATCTGGTTTTCCAAAGCGTCGTACAATACTCATGGCGTCCTGATAAAGTTGTTTCATATGACGTGGACCTCCAATAAAAGATGAGGGCAGTATAACTCGCTTACCGACATTCGCCATATCATTATCACCAAGATCGACAGCATCTGCAACACTTTTATACAAATCCGAACGTAGTTTGTCCTGATTGCTCCTGATATAGTTAAGACGCTCAGACTCCACCTTGGCGTACATGTCGGTAATATACTGTTGAAACAGCTTACCAAAGCGATGCAAATCGTTCTGTCCTTCACTATTATCATTGTTGCTACGAATCATCAACCGATATTTATAGAAATCCATGCATGTTACACGACTGCCATCAATACATTGTGCTCCAATGTTCCAACCCTCATCGCCTAAATATTGTATTTGTTAATAATCAGGTATTCTAAACTTTATACTAAATATTAAATACGGTAAATAATAATTCAAGCTACCTTGTGGAAACATCAACACATAGTGCATGGCATCATAGAAACGATGGTTAACTGATATCCGTTGCATTTGATTTGATCGAGTTTGCACTACAATATCACGATCTCCACTCTGGCCTTCGTGAGCACCATCCACAATTAATAGTCCAACCTCGTCTCCTGTTGGTCTATTGTAGCGTCGTTGATCCGGTGTACCTTCAGCACGAATTACCAGTGTAACATCACTTACATCTTCATTTCTCAACCGGGTAGCCATGTTATTAAAAGCTTGAGCAAACGGACATATACGATGCATCAAAGTTTGTAAAGTGTTTAAGACCTCCATGTCGATTGAGGCGTTAGTATGATTGCGACGTATGTCTAATTGTCTCTCCATGGATGGATCATGAACATAGATTTGTGCAAAAGATGGTGTATCTTGATCCGTGTTTGGGAGCAAAGAACCAATCAGATGATACACCTCACCATGGATACGAAAATTATAAGCACCACCACGCGAATTTGCAACAGTATGATCGATACTGGCACCAAGTGACGCGAAGCTCAATGCATTGTTATATGCACGAATATTAGAACGGAAGTTCTTTGATGTAGTATCATTACCACGTAGTAGCTGTCCTATTTCTGTTGGAGTAGGACTTAATGGTGAAAGTCTAACAGCTCCTTTGTTACAGCATAAATGGAACTCAGGTGTTCTATTGGACGAACTTCCCACACGTTCCAGAACCCACATATGTGCCTGACAATGGCTGCACTGACGATCCATTAATCCAAGTGAATGACGTTCAGGGATATGATTTGAGGAAACGCGCGCGAGAACAACAGGAGCCTATACAAATAAGGTCTTTTAAGTAAAAAAAACGAAAACATAATATGTAAAAAGCTTTCTAAAAACAGGTTATTATTATTACTTCCGTGTTTGCAGGGTTAGCTGTACAATGACGCGAAGTTCTTCGTGAATGGCCGAACTGGCCACAACTTGGGCATTGAGGTTCTGACTAATACCATTGTGGATCAAGAATTAATGATTGCGTTCTTTCTTTTCTCTCTATCCCAACTAATATTACTTACGGATTGCTGTTGCAAAGAACCACTGTCATTACTTGAATGGTTTCTTTGTTCCTGATCATTCACGAAAATTGTTTCATTCTCAGTACGAATGCTTAATCGAGCTGGATTCATTAAACAATCTCGGTGAGTTCTACGGGAATGACCGGGCTGATGGCATGAAGGACAAATTGGAGTGCTCATTTTATAAATATGTTGTAGTTTGTAAAATAAAAATGTAAAAAACGTTAAGCAAAAAAAAAAAGAGCTTTATTGTAATATTACTTATACAGGTCGGTGTTGTTAAGCTGACTCTAAGTATTTCCTTTTTTAGGTTTTATAAAATCTAAACTTTTTAGTAGTATAGATACATGATGGTCAGTCAACAATTGGTACAACTACGATCAGTTGTCCTCTATATGTCAATAGCTTGTTTGTTTGGATTGTTTTGTTTCAATAAGGTAAAAATAATGTTAACTCATCTTAGATACAGCAGCACAAACATCATTCTGACCAATGCTCGGTCCTTGTCGCTATTTGCAACCATCATGCTTCTCATCGTTTCTCAATGATTGGATCCACCAAAACACAGTTTTTCTGCGCTAATCGAAACACATGTTCATATAGGGGAAAGTCACGTGAAGCAATAAATCCTATAGTAATAGAACCTCATCAATTTTTCCAACATGGTTACACTTGCGCTTCGCCCATGTTTTGATAACTTTATTGAATTGGTTTTGATCGGAAATCTTTATATACGTGTATATGAAGAGAATGTTCCAAATTTGTTAATAAAGAAAAGAAGAAGAAAGAAGAGAAAGAAAAATTAAAAATGATAGCCCTCATTGTTTTGACATACATATGTTCAGCCACTCTTCTTATTTCAAAAAATGCTCAGATCGTAGCACTCAGCTCTTATACCTCAATTCTGCCGTTTTACGTCTACTTTCTATCTTTTATTGCTCCATATTTTCTTTCTTTTATTCGTTTTCTCTATCGATATCACACTATATGCTTTCTTTTATAAATCTTTGCTTATCAAGTTATTATTATGCATTACTATTATGATCATTATTATTTAACAACTACATACGTATTTAGAAAATTATCTGATGATACAGAAAAGATATATATATAGAGAGAGAGAGAGAGAGTATGGAATATTAGTGATAATAGATGGAGGAGAGACAATGAAAGCTGGGTGGGTATGTTGAAAAGAGTATAATGACAAAACAAAAGATTATGCTTAAATAAATCCAGATTCCTCTAAAAGCCGAGTTACTTTCTCATCCGTTCGCTCTCTACGAAAAATAATAAATAATGAAATCGTTTAATTTAGAATATATTTTTTTTGAATAAAGAATAAAATTATAAGTGGCGATAATAATAACAACAAAAACTTACTTTGGTTCTATTTTCAAGCTTTCGCTGTATAGCAATTCGTCGTCTCGAGAACTTTGTAGATTAGCTTTAATGAACATTTGTAACATGGAAACGGACAAAAAGGGGTACGGTGTAGACTGATATTGCTGAATTTCACGAATTACTTCACTTGTCTTGGCCAGCTTGGCAAAATTAATCAGTTCAGTATTTTTCAACATATGTGGATTACCGTCCTCAATAAATGTTAAATCCTGCAAGTATACACCAAGGAAAGGAATGCAGGGTGGATTTACGGAATGAATCAATGATCGATATTTGGCAAAATTTTTGTTGGAAGCAAATATTTCACGCATACCATTTAATGTTTGTTGAGCCCGCGAGCCAGCTACTTCCCAGGTGCGGGATAGTCGGGCAATCGCACTGCTTTCAAAGGCAGAGAGGATTGCCATACATGTATTGAAACTGTGAAGTTGTTGAGAGCATTTTTCAGCAACTTGGACCCAATATTTGATAGTGTTAACTCGTTTTTTTATATCTGTTTGACATAAGATGGAATCTGAAACCCACATGGTGACTTGATTATTGTATTCGATGGATTGTCGAATATGAACACCTTTGGATTTATCACTGCTTGACCACGCCTTGTCAAGACATTCAGAAGGCTGGATGGATCGATAAAGACCAAAATCCATTATTGTTAACTGTCTTGCCATTTCTAGCGGATGAACATCCAAAAGACGAAATTTCTTAACGTTACGTGGTAAGATGGGGGTGGGTTGATCCCGTGGTGTGTTAACAACGAGTTTACGAAGCGGATCTGAATCAAGTCGTCGACGGATTAAACGTTCCAATTGATCAGCTGAAAAACTTATTGATGCACGCAAAGTTGTGTTGGTGAATTCGAGCAAGTCATGCAATACCGATTGATCTTCTTCGACGTTCATATAATGTTCGACCCAATGTTTAAACACGTTAAAAACACGTAACCGAATTAATTTTTGTTTACTTTCCTTCCAGTCTTCGAATTCGAAAGGTGTTAAATCAGGTGGCGCCTGTAAATCGAAACGTATTTTTAGGCGTACAAATAATTCTTCAGATGAACAAAATGCACGGTATGTCAATAAAAAAGATTGAATAAATTTTGTATCGGATTGGTCATGCAATGTTAGCCGTTCAATAAGTGCTGATAATGTACCGCCTTTAATTTGTCCTTCGCTCGTGAATGCGATTTCTTCTGGCTTATAGTCGTAACCCATGTATAATCTCGGTGATAATGGTTTACTGTCATTATTGCTTGATTTTCCTTGTTCTTTATTATTATTAAGTAAATTTTCTGCTGGTAAAATTAGACTACCTCGTTGACTGACAAATAGTTCCCCGTGGTCTATAATCTTGTTACTACATTTTATGATTTGGTTCATAGGCTTTTTCATATGTTCCACGACGGCTTCTACATCTAACACGGCATCTTCTATTGGTAAATGTACATTGGTCATACATTGAAGTTTGACAAATAAAACACCGAATCCATGAAGTAGTTTAGTCTTGCATTTTTTGAGCTGTAATTCGACGTCACGATCAATAGACAATATTCGCTCGATATTAAACAAAAGTTGACCGGTACGTTGACACATATGATCTAATCGAGCGAGCAAAAGTGCTGCTAATGCGTCACGTTGATGCCTACGTTGATTAAGAATAATAAGCATAGCATCAATAGATCCTTCTAGTTCTGCAACACATGACTGAATGTTGTCATAAGATGGAGAATTGCTATTATCGAAACATTCATCTGTTGGTATTAAAAGTGGTTGATTAGTGCTACTGTCGCTACTACTATTGATTCCAGGACTATTGCTATGCATACTCGTTGCATGTGTGGTTGTCGTTCGATTACTAAAATGACTGGATACTGAATTATCGCGATGTTCGCGGAACCGGGGTGAGGTGGGTGACAACAATACATCTGAACTTTTATTGGCAGTCGATGCTTCTTCTAAAATAGTGGCGATCGTTGTTGGAGGATATGAAGCTCGTAATAATTCATTGCTGCTGCTGTTGTTTTTATTGTTTTTAACAACAGAAAAAACAGAGGATGGAGAACAAGGAGAAAAATCCAATACGCCTCCCAATACTGTACGGAGCTGGATCAGGTCTGAATTCGCTTGACAAGCAGTGACAAAGCTTCGTACTGCAACTAATACTTCCTGTGCATCATTTACAAGTTGCTGTTTATCAATATCTTCTCGTTCTAGTGACACAGCTGTAAGCATCATTTTGGCAAGACACGCAATAGTAGATCGATGAGAAGATTGTAAATCTTTTTGCTGGATTGTTTTGAACCATTCTTTGTCAACAGCACCACAGGCCATCATCATCAATTTTATAGCATTAATGACACCCATAGTATAAGGCACGTAAAGCTTTTTTCGACTATATTGGATAGCAATATTCAAATTATATATTGTTATTGCAGCGCACGTGTTCAAAATATCCCAGTTTAAAGAAAGCGAAGACAAATCGACTCCTTTTGATGTTGTGGTCGTCTAATAATTTAGGGGCAAAATGGAAGTTTAATCTCAAGTTGTAAAAAAAAAGATGTACTCTCCTCAAAGAAATACTAATATGAAAATATAAATCATACACTTCGTCACGCATGGACTACATTACCATTTTTTTTTTGCTTACCTGTAATTCAATAGCCTGTGATTCAGTAAAAAGATGATAGTGATCTGGTGGTACGATATGTCGATGCCATGGAAACGGTATCTATAAAAATAAAGATAGATAGGACGGTATTACCCCAAGTAGTATAAAAAAAATCAAATTAAATTGTTAGGGTACACAACAAAGGTAAAAATATAATAAAAATTTAAGGTAGTTTTCCATACTTTGAGGTTTCAAGGAAAGCAACGTTGATCACCCTCATAAATGCAACACAATAAAAATATTTACCTTTTGAGGAACAAATTTGATCTCCTCTTCTTCCATAGTCCTGGCACCCCCGTCATCCTCCTCATACTCGTGAAGCCAGGATCTATCACTAGCATCTAAAAAAGACGAATCATCATCATCATCGTCCAAAACATTATTACTGCTATAATTATTATCTGGGTAAGAATTGTCGTCATTGTTGCTATGTTTTTTTTCATTATTATCTTCATCATCTTCCGGAAACGTAAATCGCATTTCACCAGTTATTGGATTAAATAAGTATTGACCTTCACCATCTTCAGTTGATTGAGTTATCCATTCATTGCTTTTTTTATTCTTGCTCTTGCTGTAATTACTGTTATTATTTGTTGTAGTAAAGCTTTTTCGATTTAATTGTATTGGTGGTAACGTAGATTCTCCGTTCTCGTTGTATCCCTGGTCAGGTTTTTGAATGCTTGTGTTTCTATACTTTTTTTTTTGTTGATTGTGTCACAAGCTTAAGATAATAAAAGTAAAATGTAACAAACAAATTAATGTCTTACCGTGGGGTCTTGGAGTTCAACGACTTCAACATAATCTTTTGGGAACCATCCTGGAGCACTCCCCGGCGTACTGTTGTTTTATTTAGTGATTTAACCTTATTTTGGTAAGTGTACCTTTGCCCATTCTCCCTTTTTAGACAATAATCAAAACAACGTCCAAGAATTTTGAAAAAAAAAAAATTACCATCCGAGCCACCATCCTGAATCCACTTTTGATAAGACATCGATCAAAATACCAGGTTCAAAATTTAGAGCTGTTGGTTCTTTTGATTGAAATGGGTAAAGTGCCTGAGCTTTACAAATAGGTTGTACTGATGATGACGAAAGAGGTCCCATTTATTAACAAATAAATCAAAATAATAATATATAAGAAAGAAAGTAAAGAAAAATAAAAGAAAGAAAAGAAAAGAAAAGAAATACGGAAGAGAGAAAAAAAAAGTGATGGGAAGAAGGCACACAATCTTCCTTTTTTTTATAATTAAAAAGGAAACTTTTTTTTGGACGCTGACCTGAAAACATAACAACAATAAATAACGTTCTTGACCCCTCTTTTCATTATGTTTCTGGGCCCTCTTTTTCTTTTGCTTCATAACCATGATAAAACCCTCATTTCCTTATAAATCCCTTAGCGTCATAAAATAATAGGCTGTTATAGTAATGGTACTGATGAAAAAGGAGAAGTAATTTAGTAAATATCCTAGTTTCTCTGCTTTACGTATTATTACAGATATCTAAATCCAGAATGGATACGGACACTGTTAGTAATAAGAGCAATAAAAAAAACGAGTCGTTTCCCTTCTTTTTTTCTGTTGTAAAAAATATATATTTTACTGATTACGTTGTTATGTAAGATTAACAGTGAGTCGAATATACAAAATTAATAATCGATTTAACTCACATTGAACTAACCAAACAAGGAACATGACTACTACTTATATTTGTATTATGTGGATTTGATATGCCCTGCATCGAGGATCGAACTAACAGAGATAAGTGGTTGTCTAACGAAGATTAAATCAATAACAAAATGTATTCTACATGTAATAATGTTAGAGTATTATATCTGAAAACAGATATTATATTATGTAAGATATTCTAACAAAAAAGAAACCAAGTGTGATGATCCTTGGTGCTGGCGTAAGCATTCTATAAAGAATTGTAATGTGTAACGTGTACGTATTTTTGAATTGAGAATGCCACATTCTTCGATCCTCCGAAGTATTTTTTTTTTACTTTTATCTGTCAAAGAAATAAGACTTTGTAACAAACTATGTTTTTTTGGCCACTGTATATCCACTTTTTTTGATGAATTAAATATAAACTCTTAATAATTCTATTATCGGCTTGTAGTATGTAGATTGTTTTTTATTGAAAAAAGAAAATAGCATGTATGAAAAATTTCATTCATATCAATCTACTTTCAAACAATTAATGACTACGTATTACTAATGAAATCTTTAATGTAAATAGGGGTATTGTTGCCCGAAGCCACACTGCTACTGTAATCATTTTCAATTTTTACAAAACAGTTTATGTACGTATTGTTACTGGCAAGTAGTGAAAAGCAACAACTATGCACATCAATCCACTCCATCAATATAAATGGTAAAGATATCCTCACCATAGATAGAAAGTTTAATAAAATAATTGCATCTTAGCACAGATGTTTTTTTCCATTTGTAATCGATCTATATTCTTTCACTCTTTTGTATACTGGTCCATACAGCAGTGCTAATCACCAGCAATATGCGTGTTACATACACACTTGATATTTCTTATGTCCTAACGACTTTATTTCCAAATTCATATTCTAAGCTTTTGCTATCGACTGAATAGCCATCACTAAATGAAACATGATATGAAGATAGCTTCTCTCTATATAATAAGAATATAGAGGAATGGAAAGTATCACAATCAACCCTGAGAGTCTCTTCTCCTCCGTACTCGTATCTTACCCATTTTCGTACTTCTATCCATGAAACTTGAAGTGCACGTACGTAATCAATTAAACAATAAACAATAGATCGGCAAACACATACGATATGGAATATGTACATAATTTCTTTATTAATTAAACATTTATCTTTTTTTTAAAAAGAATAAAATAAAAAATATTGTATGTCATTAAAAATAAGGATATCTTTTGAGGCATTTTCATTTTGAACATTGTTTGTTTTTGTTTTTTAAAGAGAGATTTCATTCCAAGTGATGTTTTTACTTGCGTTTTCAATAGCATCCAACAAAGCACCCAAATCACGATGAACGTTCACAGTAGGAGCATTGATTACTATACGGAAAAAGTGAGGCAAATTATCAAGAGGAGCATGGTCTACCAAAAAGTCACCGGAATGATTTACTCGTTCATGTAAAAGATGGATAACACGGGTCATCTTTGTTTTCCAAACCTGGGGATCCTTTTTCCATGTTTGTACCTCTTCCTCAATCTCCTTGGGAACATACCAGAAACATACTTGGCAGAATAAGCTAGGATCAGCAACAAGTTCAAATTGCTTTCGTTCTCGGACAAGATCAGTAAAATCAGCAGAAGCCTTGAGGGCACGATCGATACGCTGACCTAATCCATCTCTGCCATAGAATTTCCAAGCCAAAAAAATTTTTAATGCATCGGGTCTTCGGCCACAACCAATGGTGCCAGCACCAAGGTCATAAGGGTTACCATGAAACAAATAGTCAGCGGCCAAGGTATTTGCTTTGGGGAAGATCATCTCATGAGGACTTACAACCATAGAGCATTGAAGTGGGACACCTAGAAGTTTATGAGGGTTCATGGTAAAAGAATCAGCCTACTCATTGTGAAGGTGTGAAGATTTAAGGAAAACAGACGATGAAGAAAATGGATGCAGCAACACGCATGGAACATACATATAGATACAGACAAAGGTAAAATACGATAAAGTAGAAATAGTTAGTAAAAAACTACATCAATCGGTCAAATACATATTTGCTGACCCGCCTTTTTTCTATATAAAAAATCGAAGGATGGAAAAAAGATAATTTTTTTTTGCTTACCTGTCCAGAGCCGTCAAGCCAGCCCAATTGTTCGCGAACTGTTTGGGAGAAAATGGCGGAACCACCCCATGATCCATCGACATGCAACCAACAGTTGTACTTCTTGGCAATCGTAGACATACTTCGAATTGGATCAAATGCACCCTATTTTTTTAAAAAAATAAAATAAAAAATTAATTTACATATAACACTAGAGACAAGAAATAGAATTTATAAATATAAAGTGTCTTATATTACCATGACAGTTGTTCCTGCAGTAGCATTAATGAAAAATGGTGTCTCACCACGTTCAATACTTTCTTGAATCAATCGTTCTACAGTTTTTGAAATAAAGCCTATTAGTCCTCCATATAATAGATATGGTGGATGCCCCACAAAAATCATTTTCCACAAAAAAAAAGTTTGATAATAAATTTACCAAGTTCATCAATACGCATTTGACATTTATCATTAGTAGGAACCTTAACAATACTATCCGTGCCCAAACCAAGTACGAGAGCAGCCTTGTCAATACTATAGTGACAATGAGCAGAAGTGAAAACTTTAAGCTTGCCATATTCAGCGGTAGGGTTGAAAGGACGAGGAATATAACCGCTGGTCTTAATAGAAGGATACAAGTAGTTACGAGCGGTGACCATAGCCAATAAATTAGAAGCAGAACCACCAGGGCAGAAAAGACCATTGGCATGTTCACCCATACCGAGTAATTGTCCAACAGCTTTAGTAACTTCAACTTCCATTAAAGTTAAAACGGGAGAAACATGGTATACGTGACAATTGCCATTTAAAACACCAAGCAACAATTCAGAGATGACGCCAATGGGATTAGTACCAGCATAGAGCTTATCCATAAATCGAGGATTCCATGAATTGACACTATAGTCAAGAGTTTTTTTGATCAAGTCGAAAGTGCCTATAGTAATTTTTTTTTCTGTTAGTGATGCGTCTTTGTTTGTATCCTCGGTAACTACCAGTAATGATTTATTTACCATCTACACCGGCACCCAGTTCCGGCAAAGCAAGGTCAACTGCCTTATACAGTTCAGAGGGCGATCGATAATTTACAACAGAATGCAAATCTTGACCTTCCTTTACATCTATGATAATAATTGAAATTTGAGTTAGTTCTTTCTGTTCTTTTACTTACAAAGGAAATATTTGACAATTAAACAATACACTTACGTTGGATGACCATTTCATGCATGCGCTTGAGCATGCCATCAAGTTCAGCAGCGTTATTATTAATTTCCTTATTAGACACCATGCTGATGATCAATCAAAATATAAATAGGCTAGAGAGAGAGATACTGTTTCAAAATGAAAAACAAAAAGAACTTTGAAAATGAAGCTGCTAGAAGGCCCTTTAAATGTCTTTTTTGTCGGGATCCAATCTGTCTGAATTTTTCATAGAAATTCTACCGCTAACATCAATTACTTTTAAAAGAAGTTGGTTAAAATAGAGCTTTTGAATAGTAAACCTTGATGAACAAACGTCATCAATTACCAGAATTGTGCTAATATGTTTTTCCCGGAGCACAGACCTCTGAAGTTTTTGATTGGCTGGTGAAATTATCTTGTCCTTCATCTTATCAATCATTATTCAACAACAAGAAAACAAAAAATAAATAAATGTTACACTTTTGTTACAATTTTATCAATATATAATCATGTGTCTTGTGTTTAGTATTATATTATGAGAAAATGAAGAGTTTTTTTTTTCCTTGTCAAATTTATTAGTCATGGGTATACTAGTTAAATGCAATATTTGCGCAAATTGAGAGTTTTAAAAAATGAAAACGGTCCCCAGTCCACTTTGAAGCGCCAAGAACATAATGAATTATTATACAGAAACCTAATAATATATGTATAACACTATGCTATAGAATGATTTCTAATAACGGAACATAATTTCTCCCGAAACCTAATTGCGCCTTTTTTTTTACTTACACAAGATTATAACGTCGTCATAATTAACCCAAAGATTTGGATGAATTTCGTCGTGGTTTGAAATCCGACACATACTTCTCCCAACGCTTGACTTATACTGCAAGAATTGATCAAAGCCTTTGCAGTATATGTAAGTAAATGTAACAATTCCATACCCCGTTTATTATGCAGCTCACGTAAAATAAAAAGTGTGTGGAAATAGTTCAAAATCTATTATCTCAGGTACCAACAAAAAAAAAGCAGCGGATGATCGGTACACATTTCTGTATTATTATTATTTTTTATTTTATTTTCGTTTTACTAAATAATATATAAATCATAACTCGGAGTTACCCAGTTCTGTTTTTTTCGTGTTAGGTAGATAGCATATGTAACTTTGCATGGGGTCCCGGATGTTCCTTGTTTAGCGCTTTTTCGGAAAAATTATAATGGATTTTTCACACAAAAAAAAAAAAAACTGTCATATATAATAGAAATGGAACCTTCCAGATCGGAGTGTGTGACACTAATACTTCTTTTGACTTCTCAAAAATCGAACTTTAAATGGCACGTACCTTATATGGGTAAGGCACCAGGAAGTGTATCTTCTCATAAGGTTTGATGAAATAGGTGAAAATGGGTTTGTATTCTATGTAGTCCATAAAAACTGCTTATCAGGTAACTATTGTGCGAATCTGATTTTTGGCATTAATCAAGTATATTTGAGAAATGATCAACTTGCTATGAAACAGGAGTTTTTTTTTTCTGATTTTCCATGTTTATACTACTCTTTGTTACTGTGGCAATACAATACCACTTGAAAATAATGAACATCTATCAATACTATCTATTTTTCAACTGGCTCTCTTGATTGATGCGCACAAAAGATAACATCTCAATGGAATTATACATGTTGGTGTGCTGCGTTAGATAATAATGTAGGCACATTTAATTCGGCTAATCCGATGATGATCGGGACCTCTGTTATACATATATATAAGGTTCTGAATTTTCTCTGTTCAAGAATATAGTCATCGTAATACCCGTACTACTTTAAAAACCTCTCATATTCCTCTTTATAAAATTGACGCATAGTGCGATTACTCTTTTGTTGTTATTCGTGGGAGATTTTAACATGATTAATTTGAAATTCTCCGTTCCTCATTTTTCTTTTATACTTGCTTAATAGTTGATGATGATGATGGTGATAGTGCTTTAATGCTGCTTTGGGGAGAGTAAACCCGCTTTCTCGGGAATTGAAATATACTGGATATATTAGTTCGAAATGACGACTTTTCGATCATCTTATTGATTGTTGTGCCTGAATGGCGTCAGAAAATATTCTGCAACCATTATCAAAAGTACCCGTATAAAAAAAACCGGTTTATATTGGTCCGGTGAAGCGCCACAGAAAAAAAAAGTTCTGGGCTTTAAAAAAAGCGAATAAGCAGCTAGACCAAGTGGAAGAAAATTCCGGTCATCAAAGAAGTACATTCCAAAAAAAATGATCGTTTTATTTTATGTCGCTTTTGCGAAAAGAACAAAAGTGTCGTATCAAACGTCGGAAACTGCAAAAAAAAAGTGGGCAAGCGGTACAACTTTTTTTTTGGTATAGGGCTAGAATAAAAATTCGGTTGGTTAAAGATCATATGATAAGGCTGTGGAGACATATAAGGATGCAATGTATTTGTTTTTTACTCAGATAAATTAAACGAGCCATGATGATAAACACGACATGTTTTTTATTATCACCCAACCGCTTTTTTACATGACTTCGTATATAAATAACAGAAAATAAAGTCGCTCGTTTCACAATTTCGGCGTATGTGCAACATATAGAAGTTTTACTGCATTTAGATCCGTATGACTTGTATCTCTCTTCTTGTCACTAGGCTTTATTCAGCAGCTTGTAAATCATGCTATCTGCTCTTGAATTTAGAACTTTCAAATGTACATGAGGTCACAATGAAGATTATTCTTAGGCCTTTTTTGGAGAAAAGCGAACATGTCAAAACTGTCATATTGGAAATATATACGAGTAAAGCACTATTAATTAACTAATGAGGCGGAAGTTCATTTTGTTCTTAAGCCTCGTAATATACAGAGTTGTCAACTGATAATCGATAGTTTCGCATTGAAAAGTTTATCTTACATGATAATAAAACTAGTATCTTCCAATCCCAATCACAGTATTTGATTATATCCGCGTTTTAAAGACGTTATTACTCTGGAAATTTTGGTTGACCTAAAAGATATCATGGTTTTTGAATGTCATTTGTTGCATACGTATTGATTAACCAAGAGACTATTGTAGGCAACAATTAAAACCAAGTTTCTTTTAATTTTTGAAGCCTTAAATCGCCAGGAAAAGAAATATGATGAGACATTATACCTGTAAGAATGCTAAAAATGGTATTTATTTCATTTTATGATGAGTACAGGGTATATTATTCTTTATATACGACTGACAAACAAAAAATGAATTGAGAAAGATTGTCAGAATGACATGACCATGAAATGATGCTTTCAAAACAATAACCATCATCGCTTTTACTAATAAATTCAATCAAACAGTCTGAAAAACTATCATCATATTTAATTTACATTTGTGCAACTTGTGTAAAATTATATCTATTATCATAAATGGTGAAGACCTGATATTAGAGGAAGACATCATGCTATTGGCGTGGTTTCTTATTCACTGCTATGGATAAATATTAATACCATAAGCAAGTATACAAAACGCTGAAAACATTAGTTCTAGTAAAGCATAATGTTACTTACAGTGAGTTACTCCAAATTTTTACTCGGAAATATTAGGATGATCGATTATGGTGGGGTGTGAAGAATTGCTGCTCTAATTTATTGGGGTATGCGCAATAGTATTCCTAAAACAAAAACAAATGTATCATACTTACTTCTGTATGCAGTATAACCACACCACGATAAGACTTGATAATAAATTAATGTGATTAAAGCTGACGCCGATGATATATGATTACTGAAAAGCTTTATTTGTAAAACATATTAGTTCTGAAACATGGAGTAGCTGAAATTCGAAAGTGATCAAGTAATGACTAATGCTATTTTTGTAGACTACGTGCAAATATCAGTAGCTTGTGTTGATTCATAAAAAACATTGATGATGGTCTGAAATGTTGAGTACCACTGCTACTATGGGGTAAGATTTTATAATTTTATTGGATGATATACTGAATTGATCAATGCCTCTGATCATATGATCATTTCCTTGCGGTACATTAAAATTTGATACATATACCTATAGAATAAAAACAGAGAGGAGAAAGAGTCCCATCCCCAGCAGCGAAAAAATTGAATTTAGTTAAGATAGAACTACAAGAAAATCTAACTGTGAATCCCTGTGTTTTTTTAGGGAATTTCTATTCCGAACAGAGATTCACAGATGAGATCAGTTCAGAACTGATCAAACTGTGTGAATCCCTGTGCTTTTTTAATAAACTTTTGTTCTGAACTGAGATTCACTAACAGACGAGAACAGTTTAAAACAGATCGAACTCTGTGAATCTTTGTGCTTTTTTGGTGAATTTCTGTTCCAAACAGAGATTACCTGTGCTTATCAGTTATGATTGTTCTCTGTAAACATCTGTTACGCCCGGTTTTTATCAATGCCATGTACCAATTTAAATGATCACTCACAGATACAAACTGCTGACTAAAGGAATGTACTGGTTTATCCAGACTACTTTGATCTCATAAAAAAAAATGATGTGTAATTTCATTATATTACTTTATTTACAATCTTTTGATTTCTCCTAAATCAATCGGCTCCTTCATCATATTCTCGTACGTACACATAAAAAAACAAGTTTTCTCTCGTGGACGCCAAAACTTCAACGGGATAAACAATTTCTGAAGCGTCACAAACATAATATACAATCCATTAATTATTGAGCCGTGCCCTGTCTTTCCACACACAAGGGTGGGTATTAATATTTCGTCAGTTGCGTTTCTTAATCAAGATTCACCAAACATAACAGCCGTGTCTTAGCTATATAGTTTGATAATGTTTGTTATTACGTACGTAATAAAAAAAAGGAAAGGTAAAAGTATTGTTACTGTATGTACTACACATGTATTGATGACTAAAGAAATGATGAATTGCTTCGTCAAGGAAATTTTTCATCTCGCTGTTATCCTCACTACCTATACCTCCATAGGTATTCTTATCGACTGATAAGTTGAGCTTCAAAAACGTCCCGTTTTTGTCAGAATCAGGTAGAACTTTACAGTCGTGTGTCGTTTTTTTCATAAATAAACGCTTTCCGATGGTGATATCCTTATTCTAAGGAGGTAATGAATTTGCTTTCATTTTGCGCATGCGAGCCCAGAAGTTGCGAACGTAACGCATCAAGGTATGAGCATAAAAAACATGTCTTCCAATGACTTACGTAGCCAAATGAGGCACCCACAATTGTTCTGGCCGATTGTTTATATTATTAGAAGAAACGCATTGGCTCTGATATTGTGTATATCGTTGTTATTATCAGTTATAATGATTTCTTGGTTCTTTGTTCTGTTCTAGAATCGATTGACTGCTATCATTATTAATTGATTCCCAGTATTAACACCTGGTGCTTTTGTAGATTTAATTAGCTTGTCAAAGAGGCCGATAGCTCGCTCCATATTTAAAGTCGACTTGATACCTCTATCGATAAGTCAATATATACCAGGTACTGTATTGAGCTTTTAAGTAAAAAAAAATTGCCATCGCGTTCTTGTATATGCTCAGAAACAAGTTCACAATGAGAAAAATTGAACAATCATGAAAGAACAATAAAAACGCTGCAGTTTTCCAAGTAATAATTACCCTTCCCTCTATTATTGATACATCAACATTATTTCATAATTTAAATACTCGTAATTCATTAAATCACTCGTTAGTTAATAAAATGAGTGATTTACTCATTAGGTAGTTTTTGAATAGGAGAAGACGAGGAATAGTATGTATTTTACAACTTGCGTTGGCTTAATTTATCAGTGGATTGAAAGAAGTTTTACATTTTGTCAGACAAATATCACGATGTTTGTATAAGTTTCAGTCGTGACCCATGGGGGACGCCATGTGATATTACTTGAGCAAGTTTATATTACACAAAAAAGAAAGAAAGAGAGTAATTATTTATTTGCACTTTATGTATGATATTTATATATTTATATGAATGTGTATATGTAGTATTATCAACACCCAGTAAATAGTACTGATTAATTACAAGTTCAATGAGGTGAAGCGAGAGAGCCCATAGGATCATATGCTGGAAGGACAGTAGGATCAGTATTCAAAAGGTCACTGAGTTTGCGTGGGACATCATCCTTGTTAAGTACAATCTATAAAAAAAATTACATTTAGTATACAAAGAAAAAAACCTTGTAGATCACGTACGTATATAAAATAATAGTATGACAAACCTGATAAACAAATTCAGAAAACCATGCATCGCTCATGATCCAATAACCATGATCTCCGCTATTTTCACCCCAAGAGTTCTCCACGCGCCAACGAATTGGAGTGCCGTTTTCATCCAAATGTACACCAGTAAATACCATGGCATGTGTCATTAAACTTTCACCATATAGCAAACGTTGTTTCTTGGTTAAGCCAAAAGTAACATTGAATGCTAATTCATAATCAAAAATCTTGGTATCCATAGCACCAATGGCAGAAGAAGAGGATTGTCCGACATCACAACCAAACCAAACTGGACGCCCAGATTTCAATACATTAATAGCAAGTTTCTTCAAGGTTTCAGCTTGGGTGTTAACATAGCGGATGGGGCCACCACCGACAATATTTCCAAGACGACTAACTGTATACAATTTTTCATAAGGATTGCGGGGATCATTGATAAGGGATAAGGTTTTAGCGATCTAAATATGGAATGGTTTACCGTATTTGTATCAGCAGTTTTCTTATATTTTAATTCCAAGAAAATCTTGGCCTCCATTGGATTATCATTATAACAAAGATTAAACTAGTTGTAATATTTACCGGATATTTAACATGTTCTTTGAAAAACTTGAGTGGTGTTAAATTACGTACACCAATAAACTTGTTATTTTTATCGTTAGCTTCCCAATCAAATGTAGACGGAGGTTCACCAAGACAAATGACGAGAATACGATAAATTTCTTCCATCATTTGTTCCTTGAGGACACGAACAGTACTTGTAGAGACACCATCATCAAGAGCTTTACGAATTTGGGAAGCAAATTCACGCAATTTGACCACCACTAATTTATTTAATCGACCAGAGTTGGATGATGAATAAGTCTCAGGGAAGACGGACTTTGGCACAACACCATATTTTTCAACAAGATTAACAAACATATCCCATTGCCCACCATCACTGACAGGATCACTCAATAAGTACTGTACAACGCGATCGTCAATTTCCTTATCAGCCAAGTCAATCATATTTTCCAAAAACCAATTAGACTTTTCCAATTTATCTATACCAATATTTCAAGTCAGTATAAAATAAAGAGGGAAGAGCACCATTATGCACTATCATTTCTTTTTCCTTTTTGTTTGTTTTCTTACCATAGAAATATAGATAGCTTTGTGAAAGTTCAAAGTCATCTTTAAGTTGATATCGTTCAATAACAGCCAATCGTAATACATTGGTGCCAGCAAATAACCAACATCGACCAGAAGATCGCTGGTTGGTGGCCGAACCTTCGGGGTCGATTTTAACATTAAAGATATGGTTTTCACGGACGGCTTGGCTTCGATTCACCAATACTTGGGAAGGGTCATGGCCTACCACAGCGTTCAGGGCCAATTTATTTTTCGGTTCTTTCCAAAAATCTTTTGAGTATTTTGTTAGACTTTCAGTAGTAACAGGTGCATAACGGTCCCTAATTTGATCATCATCTAAACCAAGACATTCCAACGTTTCTGCTAAATAAAGTTGGGAAGAGGATGAAGTACGGTTGGCGGTAAAATAAGCTTCTTGAATTTCAGCGGCTGCAGATGCATGAGCACGTTTTTCATCAAAGTTCACACTTTTGCGACTATCTTTAGAGGATTGAGCACCCATGTTGGTAGATTATATATATGTGATAAAAGTGAAAAGCGAGAATAAAAAATATAGAAAAAGGGGAAGAGAAGTGGAAAAAATAAAATAGACTATCAGATAAAACTCATCTTTCCGGAGGTATCACGAATGGGGGTGTCATTGGTCACGCGTTGTTA
Organism: Circinella umbellata; assembly: GCA_025093555.1. Taxonomy (NCBI): domain Eukaryota; kingdom Fungi; phylum Mucoromycota; class Mucoromycetes; order Mucorales; family Lichtheimiaceae; genus Circinella; species Circinella umbellata. The sequence goes on along the minus strand of JAIWNF010000052.1, from coordinate 246,824 downwards.
CACAGTAATAGAAAACAAACAGCGACTAACTTGCATTTTTGTCTCCAATTAATCTTTAAACTATTCAAAACATCGTCCTTGAAAAGTTATATATATACCAGAATGCTTAAAAATCAAAAGAAAATAATGTGAAAAAGAAAAGAGATGTAATATCAAAAAGAGATACATATAATATAACTATAATATATAACATTCCTGAGCAAATACCATCTGAAACATAAAACTTATTCAATGAAGTGACGCCTTTTGTTGCTATGATATGAGTCAGCTGGACATGCAAAAAAAAAAAAAAAAATACGGGTCCCTGCAAATTAATTATGTTTTTTATGCTGTTTAATATCTCTTTTAACTTAACTACGTAATGATGTTCAATCGTGGGAATCAACCGATTTCTTTTTTTTTTTTGCGTGATGTATTCTTTAACATTTTCTTATCAATTAAATGCTATGATTGGTACTTGACTCTTCTTGTAACAAAGTCAACATGTTCTTAATAACATATATTATAGTTATCAATATCTCATTTTTTAATTGTGTTACTATGTCTATCTACTCATTTCCAAATAATTTATTTCTTACCATATTGAAATGACGTTGTCATCTTTGAAACTATTAAAATCTAAAATACTTTTTTTTTGTTAATCTGCCATGTAAGTAAGGTGCATAAAACTATGTAGGGAAGACAGAAGGTTCGTTAGAATACCATGTGCATAAACAACACAATTCTTTACATCATCATATTATGCATATATATTACAGAAAAAAAGAGAAACCAATTTTCTGGTAAGCTACGTACCCTCTGAAGCTGAATTTAATAGGAATTGCGTAGCAAGGTGAAAAGAGGGCACATTTTGCTCCGAGGCAATTGTTTACGTAAAAAGAAACTTCTTCTTCTGAGCCATGTATTTGTTTTAGTGTAATCGTGATATATAAATTATCTATATTATTTATTATAATGCATATAAATTTTGAGATCGATTTTTTTTGACTACTGAAAATGCCGTTATACTCTAAAATACTATACGGTTCTACTATTATTGTATAATATCAAGGTAGTAAATTCGTACTATAAGTAATATTTGTATTGATGGTTTGAATATATAAAATGTTAGTATGAAGATTATAACTAAATATTTTAAACATCGTTGATGTTGATGTTGTTGTTGTTGTTTTTTGTATGAAAGTATACTTCTAGATACAACAAACAAGGATCGGCTATGATCTTTACTTGCAATAGGTAGTAATTTAACTTCGGGACTACCCTATTTATGATGAAATATATTATTAGGTATAGGTATATATGTATGAATACGTATTCAAAAGTGATTTGTACTGTACTCTTAAACTTTAGCATCTAAGTATGTTTAACTTATATAACATACTTAGAAGATCATTCTAGACTCTTTTCTTATTATTTGTTTCAAAGTATCATTTACATCTTTTTTTTTTCTTCGAGAAAAAAGTAGCATATGTTATGAATCTATAAAAGAAATCGACCATAGAAAACAACAACAACATATTGGATAAACAAAAAAAAACCACGCACTTTTTCATATTTGGTATGTGTCACTCAGTTGTTACTAAACTAGCTGATTGAGCTAAAAGCTAGAGAACAAATAAAAACGAGGAACACTTATATCTCCCAAATGACACGTTTTTCTTCTCCCCCAACAAAGTGCGGGGATAAGTAAAAATTAAAAAAAAAAGTTTTTGATCAAGCATGAATTTACTGTTACAATCTATAAAATGATAATATAAAAATATCAATTACTGTATTCATTTTTATGCATATTTTTTTTGTTTAAAATAATGTCATATTATTATAGTTTTTATTGCAATTAGAAAAAAAAAAGAAAAGAAAAAGCAAACAATTCATACAGGAAAGTTCTATCATAATCAATTTAAAGGGGTTTTTTGGGGGAGGGGGTATAAATAATACACATACATAGATATATATATATATATATATATATATATATATAAACAAGTGCCACACCTTATTTGTGCTGACATTGTCATTACATGCGCAAATCATAGAAAGAAAGAAAATAAAATTATACATAAAAGGTAGAGAACAATTATTTCTGAAAACATGATGCTGGAAGACATGCAAGCCATGATGATAAAAAGCTCTTATTATTGTTCTTGTTGCGGTAATCATTATCATTATAATTTAAGCTGTCGCCATCCGAAAGACTACTGTCATCATCATCTTCATTATCTAATCCACCATGACATGATTGTGGTCTAAGGCCTTGTTCTCTAAGCATTTGATGTGTCCACGCCAGATATAGGCCTTCTTCATCGTCATCTGGACAAATGGTTGTGTGAGGTGGTGTGGATGGCACGCTATGATCAGATGGCATCATTAAAGATTTGGAGGAATCTATAATAATGTTAATAAATATATATAATTGTTATTATTTCTTTTTTATTCTTTATTCTTTATCCTTATCATCATTCTGGAATTAGTATTAATCTTACCTGCTGTGGGTGATGAAGGATAAGATGGTGATAAGAATGATCCATAGTATGGTTTGGGTATTGAGAGACGTAAAGATGTTGTACTATTCGCATTATTAGCATTATTATCACCTCCTGACCCTTGATGAACAGATGTAATGAAGGATCGTGCGGAAGATGATGGGGTAGGAGGTAATGATTGATAAGCATGAACTGAAAGACAATCTAAATATTTAGTATGATTTGTACCATCAAAATGATTATACTGGTTTTGATCATCCTTTTGAGAGTCTATCATTGTTACTTTGTTTAAAAGAAAAGGTGCAGGTTTTTTTTTTTAAAAAAAAAGATATATAAAAGAAGAAGAAAAGAATTAAAAAGCAGGGAAATCAAAATATATATACATATTAAAGAAAAAGTAGGATTACACAAGACCCACACACCAAATTCACAAATAAAGCAAAAAAGCGGATAGTGAATTATAATAGTTATAAATAAATAAATAAAAAGTTGTATTTTATTATTATTTTAAACGATAGATACGAGTTGCATTCTCTACAAATAGCTTATTCTTATCTTCATCCGACCAATCTACTACTATATCACTTAGTAATTCTAACCAAGTATGCCATGGAACGGCATTCTCTACAATAGGCCAATCTCCACCAAACATGAGTCGATCAATTCCAAACGTGTTTTTAGCTACCTCTACAAAAGGTTTAATCTGTTCTTTTGTCCACTTGGTTGACTCGGTCACAAGACCAGATACTTTACAATGAACATTAGGAAACTTGGCTAGCACTTGGATATTCTCCTGCCAAAACTTGAATGCCGGGTCATCGACGGTTACATCGCAAGGAGGCTTGGCCATATGGTCCAGGATGAATGTCACCTCCGGACATTGTTGCACAAGAGAGATCAACGGCGGGAACTGTGCGGGTGCAACGTGACAATTGATATTAAGATCAAAACTTAGACCATACTTGGCCAGTGTACGGACACCACTAGCAAAAATGGGGGAAGAAACGCGTTCTGGGTCCAAGGTAGGATCTTGAATCAAATAGCGAATACCACGAAGTCGTTCATCCGTTAATTTCATTAAAAGTTGTAAGTATGAATCGACAGCTTGTGCACCTTGATGAACAGGTGCATAAGCTACAATGGCTTGAATACCACCAAATTTTTGTGTTGAATCTATAGAATTCATGAGTTTGTTGTTTTTCTTGTTGTCATTGAATTGTTTTGCATATTGTGTGATCCACTCGGCTTCCACGAGTGCATGTATTGGGTTAGCATCCACCTCAACATAAACCGCTGCCTTGACTTGAGTCTTTTCATGGATTTCGGCTACATATTGCTCTCCGGTACGTTTATTATTAAAATGTGGTGCACCTTCTAACCATGAAATATGAACGCATTCTGGATCCCAAAAATGAACATGTGAATCGATTACTATGCTTGGAACATTGGAACCGCCCGTCATATTTTAATCTGTTCAAGTAGTATTAAGCTGGTTACTGTTGTCAGTATAGAATAAAAGGAAGTAAAGAAAGAAAGAGAAAGAAGGTTATAGGTTGTTGGGAAACGCTGTGAAAATATATGCACAATGCGTATCTGCTGATAAAAAAAAAGAAATCTTCCTGTGATACAGTTCTCTTTTCTCCCAAGCAATTCCTTTTATTTCATCCCGCTTAAATTCAGTAATTGTTTACACGTCAAAAATAATAATAATTTAAATAAAAAAACCAGGTACCTGATGTTTCTTATCATTTTGAATTTGTTTATTTTTTTAGGCGTTTCTGTTATTATTATATTTATTTACTTCCATCAAAACGGAAAATTTTGAACTCTTTTTTTTTCCGGAAGAAGCTAAAGGGAGGTGTGGGAAAGAAGAGAGAACTTATTATTACTTGAGCTGATTTCATCATGCTACGTACGTACACACAAAAGATACATACATTTTGGACTAGTTAGAAACAAGTTGTTAATGTTATTTATAAACTAGAGAGCTCTTATATTTTTGGATAATATTTGTAAAAATGATATTATGTTCTTGGAATCAAAAAAGATCCTGAGCTTGCATGATACATTCTATAATATAAATGTAGGGCTGCAAACATCAACCCATAAACGCTAAGCATCATAATATGGACAAGAAAAATTTTAAAACCGCAGGCATATATAATTCTTACATAAAACTCTCATTGTTAAATGTTTTGTTGTTCGCGCATACTCGCTTATTGTTAACGAAAATATAAGATCTAGAAGAAAAAGAGAGTCATTTCTATATTGATATTAGTAACCAAAGCTTTTGATTATTGTTATAAGCTTTGATAATGTCCAAATATAGTTATAATACCATCCTATGACTTAGAGCCATATATATTGATGTTGTATCTAGAAAAAAAATGTCCATTGTTTTATCTCTCAAGTACTTACCATTAGAAATAGTACACAAGGTATATTTAGTTAAATATATATAATCACGTGTTATGAATAGTTAAAAAACAACATTAATGATAGAAAAAAAAAGTCATTGTCAATAATGCTGTTCGAAAAAAGGCTTCACCCTCTGTGGAAAGAAAAGTATAAACGGAGCTCTCTCTCTCTCTCTTTGTGCAGGGAGCACTACTTGATCGAATCGAATTCCCGCACCCCTTTTTCTTTTTCCTTTCTTTTTTTTTCTTTGACGCGACCCAACATATAATAACCGATGCCGATTCGACATTTTGACAGTAAGAATATATTTTTTATTATTATATTCTATTGGAAACCTTCCATCAAAAGGCAGCTTCATATATAATAACCAACGTCATATATATTTCTTTTGTTCCTTTATTCGCGTAATATATAGTATTTACAGCGGAAAGGCGATTGATTCAAACATCTGGTGTAGCACAACTTAAAGACGCAAGACTAGGCATTGATGGTAGTTATTGGCTACGTAAAATCCTTGCCAAAGAACCTGCTTTGTCTGCTTTAGGCGGTGTGCCATTAAAACTTCGTGAATCTGTTGAAGCAGAAATTAAAGCTTTCAAGTAAACATTTTTGCTCTTCATCTTTTTTTTTGAAAAAAAAAATCGATCGTAACGTAATAATAATAACAAGTAATACTAATAATGATGTATGCTTTTATGAAATTACTATAATAGAGCTAATCATATTCAACCCATCTTTGTATTTCCTGGGTTGGCAATTGTTCGCAAAGATAAACCATTCTCACATGAAGATCGTCGACCTGCACAACGTGCAGCAGGTTGGGATTATTATGATAAAGGACGGCCTGATATGGCAATGAGTAGTTGGAGTAATAGTGGAGGAATACATCCAGCTGATATGTTGAATCAGGTTTTTCATATTTTACATGAACATGGTGTTGAATTTATTCGTGCACCTTATTCAGCGTGGGCACAGGTAAGCTTTATTATTATAGTGGATTGAATGAAAAGAAGCAGCAGAAAAAAAATAGTGAACTCATTGATGAATTTAATTATTAGTTGGCATACATGTATACACATCCGAAACAAATTATCAATGCAGTTTATGGTGGAACAGAGCTTTTAATGTTTGATATTGATAAAATTATTACAACAATTGATATTGAGGTAAGGAAAAAGAAAGAACAGAGCGAGATAAAGGCAGTAAAAAGTTACTGATTATTGTTTATTTATATAGAAAGGAAATTATTTGTGGATGAGTAAAAAGACAGTATTACAGGATTTACATGTATCAGACGACCAATTCTTAGATATTTGTTTATTAGCTGGATTCGAGTATTGCTCTAGTTTTCCAGCACTTAATCATAATGTCATGAGCTTCACATTCAAAGGTTTGTTGCGATTAAACTTATATATATCTTTCGAGTAATAATTAACTCACATGTTTATGTATATATATTTAGATGTACATGATCTGATTAAGCAACATAAGACCGGATTCAATACCATTCAAGCATACATTGACGACCCAAGTGTATCAAAAAGCAACTATGTTGATACATTCTGTCGCGCACGATGTGTCATCAAATATCATCCAATACTTACTGATGAAGGCGAGGTACGACCTCTCAATCCGGATTTGGCCCCTAACGACATTCACGAATTTATCGGTTATAGATTACCAGACGAATTGTACTATTATTTAATGCGCGGATTAATCGGACCTCAATCCATCAATACACTTGTATCAGGTGTCTTGATTGAGAATGCTCCTTTAGATAATGGGGAAACGACCGAATATCGTAACTTCTTGCTTGGATTATTGAGTATTCGTACACAAACTTTGTCTTTATTGACTCAACCTTTGCATCAATTTTATCAAAGTCGAAAGATCGCAAGTCACTTTTATTTTGATCCAACAAACGAACATATTATGCATCATCATCCTAATTATAATCATGCGACATCTGGTGGTAGCACTTCAACACCAAACAGTAATGCGACTTTGTTGAATACAGTTTATGATAGTACACGTTCTTGGCATGTTACTCACGAGTTTATCAATGCTGAAAAAAAAGCACAAAATGTAAATTGAATGAGGGAACAAAAAGAGAAAAGAGATTTTAAGTTGAAACAAAGATAAGGAAAAAGAGAAAGAGGAGTTAATGATTATTTTTTTGACCAATCTAACACAACGGATCTTTTTTTTTCTCTTTAGACCTCTGATGTCGATATTGCATTCTGTATGAAAGCAACAAAAGACGAAGCAAATGCTGCAAAGACGATTACTCGACCATCCTCGAATAAGGTTAGATAAAACTATATATATCTATAACTTTTTTTTTCATCAAGCGCTGATAGATAAAAAAAAACCTAATCATTTATAGATTCTGCAACAAAAAGATGAAATTGTAGCTAATGTATTATGGAAAACTTTGGAAATTCGAGAGTAAGCTACTATGTATATATATATATCTATAAGTATCTAGTTAACGAATTATAACTTGATGTACTCTTATAATAGTTTGTTGACATCATCGAAGCATATCCATACTCCATGGGGTGAAGCACTTACTGTTGCCTTGGCAACGGCTGGTGATAAAAATAAGAAACCATCGTTTCATACTCAAGAAGCAATATTGAGTGCAGTTGAGCTGATCCGATTTGAAGTTCTGACTGATAAACCTTATGCAAAGACTTATTCACGCATTGCTGGAAATGGTATAATTTTGAGACTCATAATCTTTTGCTTTGTTTCTTTGCATTATTGTACTTTATAACAAAACTTTTCTCTCCCAGATTAAGTAAAATAATTATATGTTTTTTTTTGGGTTGGTTTTGCAGATGTGGAACAGCGTCATATTAGACTGATTAGTCGAGCCATGTCGTTAATTCCGATGGAACTTGAGGTAACAAAAAAAAAGAATAAATATATTTGGTTTGTAAGGAGGAAGTAGAGTGAAGGATATTGTTATCAGTAACAAAATCAAACATATAAACTAAAAAAATATACCTTAACCTTTAATTATATAGAATACACAATGGAAAGGTCCTTTGGATCGGGATATGCTTGTATTCAACAGCTTTATCAAGGCATTGAATCGTAGTTACCGAAACTTATGCGAAATGCTTGCACTTTCTCTCTTTTTGAATAATATTGCTGAAAAAGAGCGAACTGATTACTTTGATATTGCTGACAGGTTAGCTTTTTTTTTTTCGTCTTGAAGGAAGATGGAAAACATCATAGATTATAGATATAAATTTGAAGAGACGTGTTATCTGTTAATATTGAATTTATGTGATTATTTTATTATTATTTTGCTATTACTAGTTTACCTTACCAATCAGACGTAAATGTTGCTATGGGTTTGGTCAGCAAGCATTATTTGGAACAAACTGTGGGTAACAATAATCCAGACAAGGATGCAGCATTGTCAGCAACACAATCTGCTTTCCCAGTCTGTACTTCCGTGAAATCCGATTTGACTCGCGCATTCCAATTCTGGGAAGGTTTAGTTTCTGGTATCCGAGCCATCAAAGATACAGTTGAAATTGCTGACATGTTTTTAGAAGCTGACGAATGGTTACAATCACGAAGACTTTAAAAATGCAATAAAAATAATCAAATCATCTTGATCATTTATGCTTGAAGAGAAGAAAAAATGATTACCCATTTTTTTTGGGACGGTGAAGGAGAGGGTGTTTGACAAGTATACTCTATGTTACTGAAATACTATCCCAACTCTGCTATTCCTATTTTATGTTCATTTATATATTATATATAAACAGCATATGTATTATCTTAATACGACGACAAGGGACCATTATGAGCTGTCGTCTAGATAGTCTAATTGTTGGATTAGTATAGTAAATAGGTTAAAGCTTTTACTTATTTATTTGGTACTAAATGGCCAGCGTCACTTTTGTTAAACTGGTCGACTATTTGCGGTCGGTAGAGCGAGAAAATTGAATAAGATTAAGATATAACTGATGAATACTAAGCTAAAATTTTTACTTCTAAATTATTTTTCGAATAAGCACCCTAAATTGGTACCTTCGAGATTAGTAAAAGAGAGCTTGGAGAGAACCTAGATAGTGGATCTAGTGGATTCATCGTAGAAACAAGGCATTAGACAGGCATATGGTAGAACTAATCGGTAGCACATAAGAACTCTTGATGGTGTGGTGTTGTTAGTGGAATCTGGGATCGAACTCGATCCCTTGGAGTAAAGAAAACAAGCACGCTAACCAACTCAGAGAGGACTAGCCCCCAGTATATCGGATAAGTAAAACTTTTTTTTTCGTGAAGAAATCAAAAGATGCAAAACATCAGACAATAAAGGGGAAAAGAAACGTCATAAAAGAAAACATCGAGAACCTGGCAAATTGACAAATGGACCAAACGCACAGCTACTTTTTTTTTGTCAAAACAGCCCCTTTTTCTTCATTATTCAGCAGTACGTAAGTCATATTGCATTAGGTTAAAATTTATTGTTTTATTTATGGGAAGACTAATTTGACCTGCGCCTATAGGCATATGGTCGCTTCCTTGCGGTACATTAAGGGGTAGAAAATGGTATATATACAAAGAGAAAGAGTGGAGGCATTAACTGAAAAAATCCTCAAGAAGGGAAAAAGTTAAACTAGTGAAGAGTCATATTGCATTATATCATGAAAAAATCGAAAATTAAATGCAGATGGTTTATCATGTCATCTTTCTTTCATTTTGTTCGTCAGACAAGGTCTTATAGATTTCTGTACATAATATATCAAGTTGATATAGAGCATAATAGTAATTATATAATAAGACTATTGTTTATTGTGCTCAGAAGCCCTTACAGGCCCCAAACTGCCCAGTTGAATAAAGATATGTTTTGCAATATGGGGTAATGTTTCTATTTATCTTATTTACGTATCATCAACCCGCTGCTATATTACAGCACTTATTACGTATGTTATGTAAGAGCAGAAAATGAAGTGGTTCAGCAGTTTAAATCTTTGGATAGTCGTTTATCATAGCTAGTTGATAATGATCAGGTAGAGCAAGGGCTCAACAGAATAACATATCGGGTAGTAATACTATGAACATACATCAGGTATACAGCAAAATACAATTTACAATAAATAAAAAACGTCACTATTATGTTTTACAATATCATCTTTTATGGTAATTATGTAAAAACTTTTATGTCATAGTAATGTTATACGTGCGTACTATCTTTCAACATAATCTAATTTATTGTTATATTCACAAATAATACGACGCTGCTATCAATATATGAAGATATAAAAGCATTAATAATAATAGTAGTAACGATTTTTCGAATCTCATTTAAAAGAAAAAATATCAACCTGACAAATCAGAATTACAAATAACAAGACAAAATATATGAAACAGGTGTACAGTTCTACAAGCGGCTTCAAAAGTATCTCGCGCAACAGATAAATCCAATAGTGGTTTCCGGGATAGTACGTACGTAAGTTTATTGTTGCTGTTGACTTGGAGCGATCTATTTCTTAAGTATTGTCAAATCCATCATCCATGTTGCTGGTAAAAGGGCAGATATAGAAGTAATTCTATTCTTGGATTTGTTACGTTGTTTCAATTGTTATTTTTAGCTTATCAAATAATGAAGTGATGATCGCCAAAGTGTTGTTCTTCTCATTGAAAGAAAACACTAAAAGAACACATATGATAATTAAGGTCAAGAATAAAACTATATTTACAAAACAAACAACAAAAGCAACTATGACAACAAATCCCCTAATGATTCATTAATCTCCTTAATAAATGATATAATTTCGTATTATCAACTTCGTTGTTCTTTTTGATTGAGAGAAGAGAGTTTAGGGGCAACTTAGGTTCAGATCAAAATGCATGCAGCAGGGGTCCAATTACCCTTTGCATTTTTGTTATTTAAGCTCGGAGTCTGACAGACCGAAGGCGCGCACGGAATCCGCTCACTCAAAAAAAAAAAAAAAGAATCCGTTATATATATATAAACGCGTAGATTATTATATTCTTTTTTTAACTTGAATTACACACACATACACACATATATATAGTATTCAGTATTATTAGTAGTATCAATATCAATTAAGTAATGCTTACAACGACAATATCAATGAAAAGTTGCTGGACAAGGCTTTATAGTAAACTTTCAAAGTGGCGTCCTCATCCATCAATGACAATAAAAAGAAAAATCAACAATCACAATTACAAAAGTAACCTCTATGGTAATTCAGTTTTACAGTCATCATTTTCGTCACAACAAGGAGAAAGAGATCAAAAAGTAGTACAGCAAGACCAACAGCGACGACAATCCATGTATCCATGCCTAGCTTCTCATTCGTCAACACATCCACCAATGGCAATGTCAACCGTATCAGGTTTCTTTAATGAAAACGAATATGAATATTATAATGATGATGATGATGAAGAAGAAGATAACAACGACAGTATAAATACACAAGCATTTTCGTCAGCATTTAATTTAAGCACAAATGCATGTTATTCCAATTTTTATCTAAGATTAAATAATGGCAAATACATGGTACGCGTCCGAACAGCTGAAAGAGTCATTATTGGATCTTATATTATTGATGAGCATATGATTTAAAATTTGATCTTATTGTTGCAGTGACGCCCGTTCTTAGTGCTACTTGTTTAAATCGTCTTAATTATTTTTATTACATATTGTAATCCAATCTCAAACACAAAGTATTTATAATAGTAATTACTCATAATGTATCTCTTTCCCAATATACGTAATTACATCAAATTAACCATAGCATATTACATAATATTATATAATCTTCTACTTCCCCTTCTTTGTTGTGACCGCTTAATAAAACACATTTTATCATTCACTATTAATAATAATAACAACATTATGAAACTGTAAATATTAATAATTTTTTACGGCGATTTTAATTTTTTTTTGTCTTCAACTAGTGATTATGCTTTAAGCCTACTTGTATAAAAACTAGAAAAGAGAAAATTATAGGCTAGTAACCCAACAAGAACGGCGGTGTGGTTTTCACAACTATTCCATTTCGCTTGTTCGTACGTACATATTCGATAGCTACACTAATATCACTTATCTTCTTCGATAACAATAAATCATCCATTATTAAGTGTATCATTCTCACAGCGTTTTATTTATGATTTGCAGCCTAATACCCGAAAAAAAAGGGCGGTAAAGAGAAAAGGTGACTCCCTCGTGTTTTTTTTTAGCTTTTAATTCAAATTTAAATGTACGTAATAATATGTTATCCTTACTATTCCTGTAAAATATCCTGTGCACAGATGATTCAATTACGTACGTAACAACAAAAATTATCAATTTGATTTTAGAAATACTATTATTATTATTATTCTTATTCTTATATTAACGCCAATGCCTAATACAGTAAAAGAAAAAAACAACAACTTACTTTTGTTGGTAGGTTACAGTTTTCAAGGGTCGAAAAAAATTGCATGATTTTACCGCCACTCTTTCGAATAACCTAATGACGAATTATAACCGCTCTCCAAGAAAGTTTATAATTTTAGTATAAGGGTGGGGAGTAAAAGATAAACTTTATTATTGTTTTGGATTAGATTTGGCGTAAAAAGTTGGCCAAATTGTTTTTTAGAAACTTTTGTCGGGCGTAAATGTATTTGTGTGTTGTGTGACAAAAGCGTTCTTTACTAACACCAAACGCTTTTTTTTGGTTGTTATTTGTTATTTGTTATGATTGTTTATGCTACATGATGATGGTATTTTACCGAGCTTTGTGAAATTATTCATAAAAAGATTTAATAATCTCATATTGTTTTATCATCATCGGTTTAACAACAGCAAAAAAAAACAAAATACGTAATAATAATAATAATAATAATAAATTCGTTTCTAATTGGTATTCTTTATATGACCATGTGAGCAAAAAACTGGGCGCTCTGCACAGCTACACCTTACTCAAAAAAGAACAACGTCCTGTGTTATATATGACTTTTTTGTGTTGGATGGGGATCAAATCAAAGGGGCTTTGGAAGAAAGGATGTATTTACCAACGTAATGTCCGAAACTTCAGGATTGTGAAACAAAAACTTTATCGGTATCACAAAAGGTTTAGTCTTTTTGTGCCCTGTGCATATCTTTCGCATATATGTAATACTTCTGTTCTTACTGTTGTATAAATGAAAACAATTAATATTAAAGATGTATAACTAGTATATGTGTCAGACAAGTTATCCTGTTTTTCGTTGTTACTGTTGTTGCTAGAATACTATTACATTACTAATGTAATATAGCTAACAGCGAAGTTAATATAAGAAAGGAATTACGAAGAACAAAAAAAAAACGGGTTACTGATCGATTCTCTCCAAGTGCATATTGGGTGAGAGTGTATGAAAGTTCTCCCCTGCCTTTATGCAAATCATTATTTGCAAATCACACGTGTTACAGAATAAGGGAGGTGGGTTACAACCTTTTCTTGTTTTTAAAAACAATATACCTCTAGATTACAAAAAAAAACATAATAATATATATAAGTAGTGGTTTAGTATTTAACTTTTCAAGCGTGAGTATAATCATCGGTAGCTCCTTAATATTATTTGTAATATAAAATAACAGAAAAAACCCGATAATTACGATGCTTCTTGTCTTCTTTTTTTAGGGGGTAGATAGGTTTATGAAAGGAGCTTTTTTGTAGATACTTTATTATTATAGCATCATAATTTCATATATGCATGTATTATTGATTAGAATAATGGTAAAAACGTGTAATTGTTACAAAACATTGGAAATAGAAACAATAGATCATCAAACAGCCAAAAGTTACAAATACAGATAATTTCAGGGTCTCTTTAAGCATATATGTAGCTTGTGCACAATAAAATAAAAAGAACAGGTTTTTTAGAATAAACATCTTTATTTTATTATTATATCCGATGCATTTTGATGAATTTATATATAGGTCAATTTTATATTATACCACTATTATCTCTCCTACAGTTACCAAGTCAATTATTAAGCTTAGTTATATGTATATAAAAGAACGAGAATTCAGCTTATTAAGGCATATAAATCGTGGCCAAACAAAGGAAAAATAAGACTTCGTAATATAAAAAACAAAAAACCGATACTGCATTACTATTATTGTTTTTTTATTGGGGGATGGGTTTAATAAAAAACTAAAATTACGTTTAGGTAGTACGGTACATTGAAAGGGTTAAACTTTGTGTACTTTATCGATTTCGCTAAAGTAATTTGATTACTGCGAATCTAAATTAAAAAATATATTTATTACTGTTATACACGCAACCCAATACTAAAAAAATAAAAACTCAGTAATAATAATGTTCCAAAAAAAAAAAGATTTGTCAAATATAGTCCTTTATTTTAGTTTTGAAGTCAATAGAATTATAGAAAAAGAGTGTTGTTGATCAAGTTGTTAAGTTATGTTGTTAGACGCATATGTAGTCAATAATAACAATAACAATAACAAAAAAAAAAGAACTTTAACCCTCATTGGGTAAAGGGTTGTTAGCTCGGAATGTTAGTTATAAAAGAGAGTGAACACAAAAAAATTGGCGTTTTGATTACCTAGTTTGGGATTTGGCTGTTTACATTTAATTGATTAGGGGACAAATTATTTTCTTTTTGATTCTTCTTCTTTTATTCATTCTTTTATTCTCTTTAAATCTTATTATTATTATTATTTTTTTGTATCATATTTTTCATTTTCTTATTTTCTTTAAACAATTTAATATAATTATCCTATTCATTTTTTTCGTGTAAACAAATCAATCAACAAATCAATCAATCAATTCATCATCGTATTTTTACCGTTTTTATTATCATTAACTATTATAAAACATGTCTACATCCTCTTCAGTCAGGTACTCTATTATAGATCGATTATTAATCTACCTCAACAACAAGCAATAGATATATATAGTTAACGAACTATTTTTTTTAATTAACAATACGTAATAGAGTCGCTGTACGTGTACGTCCATTAACAGAACAAGAAGCTCAACAACACTGCTGCATTAGCTTTATACCCGATCAACCACAAATTACCGTTGGTCATGAACAAAGATCTTTTACATTCGATTATGCATATCCACCTTCTTCTGATCAACACCATATTTATGATACATCTATTACTCCATTATTACATAAATTTGTGGATGGCTATAATTCTACTGTTCTTGCTTATGGGTAAATAATTTATTTTTGACATTTTTTTTTTCATTCAATTTTTTCTAGCTTAATGTAATACATAACTCCTGTTTCTCTCATTTTTTGAACCCCTTTGCTTTCTCCTTGTCAATTCTTTTTTTCTTCTGTTTAAAGAAAGTCACATTTCATAAATACATAATAATAATAATAATAATAATAATTATAACGATCATTATAATGCTAATAATTCCCAATTCAAATTAATAATAATATTAATAATAGCCAAACAGGTAGTGGTAAAACATATAGTATGGGTATCGGTTTAGATTCGGCATCATCAGGAGGAATCGTACCACGGTTCGTTGAATCATTATTTACCGAACTTGCTAAACGCCAGACATCATCCCAAGTTTATGTCTCCTTTCTTGAACTGTATAATGAAGATCTTGTTGATCTTTTGAACCCAGTCAAACGTGGCGAGGGGCTTCATGTATCCATTCGTGAAGATGTTCAAGGAAATATTTGTTGGGTGGGTGTACGAGAAGAATCAGTTTCAACTCCACGACAATTATTAGAGTAGGTTCTTAAACAATATTCTACTCTAGTTTATTTTTTGTTATGAGATATAACTATAATCTTACTAAATTGGGTGTTGTTTAGACTGCTCCAAAAAGGTTCTATTGCACGTACCACAGCATCAACTGATATGAATCGAACGTCCTCACGGTCACATGCTATTTTTTCTGTAATTCTTAAACAATCTTTGGAAGATGGCACACGCATTACTTCAAAGTTCCATTTTGTCGATCTTGCTGGCTCAGAGCGAGTAATTATTTTTTTTTTCCTTTCTTGCTTTCCGTTTTTTTTGTCTGGTTACATATATAATGATAAACAATTTGGTATATATACTAAAATATCTGATATCTATTAAAAATTATTAGTTGAAAAGAACCAATGCCGTTGGGGACCGTGCCAAAGAAGGTATATCCATTAATACAGGACTTTTAGCCCTTGGTAACGTCATTTCAGCATTAGGTGATGAATCTCGTAAAGTATCACATATTCCGTACCGTGATTCCAAGCTCACACGACTCTTGCAGGACTCACTGGGCGGCAACAGTCAAACTCTTATGCTCGCATGCGTTTCGCCTGCAGATAGCAACTATACCGAGACTTTAAACACACTTAAATATGCCAACCGTGCTCGTAATATTCGTAATCGAGTCGTTGTCAACCAAGAATTTACAAATGATGCATCTTCTGTTGACAAGTTAAAAGCTCAAATCATTCGTCTCAAGGAAGAGCTCAGAGGCGGTGATACATTTCTGCATGCTGTTAATGATGAAATGGATAAACTTAAGACAGAAGTCGTCGCTTTGAATGGGACTTTAAGTCAAATTACGAATGAATTAGCGTGTACCAAATATGAACGGGACCGTTTCAAGAAGTTAATTCAAGAAGGTGGAAATCCTGAGTCGCCTTCTAATATTGTTGTTGAAGATGTTGAAAATAGTCTGGTATCTGAATACTGTCAAACTATTGAAAAACTCAGGGCCGAAAACAATATATTAAAACAACAACAGCAGCAACATGAATCATTACAACAGCTACAACAACGTATCAATAAGAGTGAAGAAGATGATGCTGTAACCTTAGTTGGTTCTTCGACAAGTCAGGAAGCAGTTTCCATTGAAAAAACACCTAAACAAAAGAAACGACATAGCTATCGGTTTGGCTCAAAGCGATCTGTACGTGGTCGACGACGTATGAGTGTCAACTATTCACCAAAAAATCAACGCGCAACCTCTATGATGGATACTGTTTCCAGATCAATTGAACAAGCCAAAGCCAGTTTAGCAGAAGAGAATGCGTTTTTGAAGTCTGCTGAAAATCCATGGATCCGTGGTATTTCCTCTGGACCACCTACACCTGATAATGACACAAACCTTTCAGCCAATCCTGAAGTAATCAATTTTGCCGAATCGTTTGGTTCCATTTTACCAATCTACGAACCTTGTCGTAACAATAATATCAATAAAAAATCTAACAAGAATAATCGGCGACCTAGCCGAGACCACAACCAACAACAACAACCGGATAGCATATTATTACTTACCAAATTACAAACCTGTGTCAATAGCAAGCAACAACTCATACAGATTTTGGAAAAATGTGAATCTCAGCGTTTGGATCAACAACAACAATATGAAACCAAGATTTCCGAACTGACAAATAAGAAAAAAGAAGCTCAAGTTCAACAGCGTCGTGACATGTCTGAACAAAAGTCACAATATGAAAGTCGAATCAAGAAACTATCCAGTGAATTATCTATATTGAAACGCAAGCACGCTCAGACTTTAACCAGTGCTGAATCTGCACGCACCAAAAGTAATGCAGTCATCTTGAGCTTAAAATCCAAAATTGACAAGGCCAACCAAGAAAAGAAGAAAATGACAAAACGCCTAAAGCAAGACTCAGACAGAACACGTGAACGTTGTAGTAGTTATGAACGTGAATTGACAAAATTGAAACGTTCAGAACAACAAGCAGTTTCAGCACGTAAACGAATGGAACGCGATTTGATTCTGCACAAGACTACAGCCAAAAGAGCAGCAGAAGAAATGGTCATGCTGAGTGGCCAAATGAAACAAGTTGCATTGCTTTTGAAAAAAGTATTGTCTTGTGGTAAAATGGATCGACAAGTTCTAACAAAGGCTATGGCATGTGCAAGCGTTCGTGGTTGCATTGTTCGACAATCCTTGAATAAACGAGGATCGTTCAAGTTAGCTTCATTGCAACAACGTGTATTTCAAAAAAAGAGATTAATTCATCGTGCATTGGCATTACATATCAAGAGCTGTCACAAAGATATGCAAGAATTAATTCAAAAACGAGATCGCTTGGAATGTGAGCAAAAAGAACTTTTGCAAGAACGTGAATTGGTCCTTGATGGCAACGATCCAACGGAGCCTCAATATATGGATGATCGTATTGACACGATTACTTTGGAATTGGATTATTTAAATTATCAAATAAGTCAATTGCAGCAGTCACCTGAATGGTCGGATGTTGTCGATAAAGAATTACAAATTGATTTGGCGGATCCAGAAACGAATAGTCAAGTTGCTTATCAAGTCGCGTTATCTTTGGTTCGTTCATTAGAGCCGGATGAAGCTCGATTGGTTTCAGAAGCTTTGATGGATGAAATTATTGAATTACGTAAATTACAATCGACAAGTGTTATTGCACGTTCTTCTGATAAGGTGGTTCAAAAAGTCCAGCAGGCACTGGTGACAATGCGACGTAATCCATCTGATATTGTGCTAGTCAAGGCATTGCAAAGTCCTGTTCATATTTCTAATGGTCTTTTATTACCTTCTTATTAAATCCTTAAAATATCATCTCCTCTCTCTCTCTCTCTCTCTCTTTCAGATGTCACTTTCTTACTCTTTCTATAATATAATGATCTGTGTATAGTTTTTATAGTTTTTTCTTCTCTTTCTTTTTAATTTGATACCCTGAATTTTAAAAATAAATTCTTTCTTTTTTTATTATTATATGTATTGAAAAAAAAATGCTAATTATGTAATATATGCCTCGAGATATAATGATAAACAAAAATATATAATATATGTAATATAATGTGAGAAAAAAAAAAGAGATGGGGAATACAACATGTTTGTTATAAAATTACAAAAGCTATACTTTGCTAATACTACTAATACTACTAAACTATATATGTTTGTTATTGTTTATGTTGTTATTTTGTATCTGTGAATGTAAATGTGTATGTATGTATGTGTATATGTGTATATGTGTCGTTCTTTTATTTTTCTAACTCCTTTTCATTCTTAACATCTCGATGTGATGATTGATAACTATGATAATCATTACCATTGGTAGACGGATATGAAGACGTCGTAGATGAAGAGGATGGTGGACGTGAATTACTATTTGGAGCCATTCTATAAAAGGATTAATTAAAAACAAGTTGATTTATTAAGAATATTTTCTACAACTTTAGATAAGAAAAAAGAAATATAATTTCCTTACCCATTATAATAATGATGACTCATTACAGAGGCAGATTGATGCCGAGAATGAGGGTCGTTATTGTATGGATAGTAACCATAAGTGGTATGTGGAGGTGGAGGTGGAGGGGGCATATTATAAGCTTCTCCGCTGGAAGCCATTCTTGAATGTGCCATATTCCACGTATCCCGTTGTTGATAATATCCATATCTATTCATATCATGTACACCCCCACTATTATGAGCATTATTATACACATCAACTGAGCCTGAAGGTGCTGAAATTGAGCGATCATGTGCTCGCATCACCACATGTTGCTGCGGGGATGATGTAGAGGGTGGTGGAATCATAGGTAATGATGGACTATGTGGTGGAGGTAATTGTTGAGATGGATGATGTTGATAATAATATCCGTTCGATTGTACAGGTGGATGTTGTGGAAGATGCTGTGAAGAAGTGGAAGAACCATTATGAGAAGGAGGAGGAGGAGGTGTGACAGATCTTTCTGGATAACGTGGTTGATGTTGTTGTTCCTCTAATTGTTTTTCCTCCTTTGATTTTTCGGAACCTAATATTCCTTGCTGAAGTGTTGGTGCTGAAGATGAGGATGAGGATGAAGATGTAGCATGGGTCATATTACGACGGGCATCTGCAGCTTGTACAGCTAATGTAGCCGCTGTACTTTCTTCTCGACGTTCCGAATAATGTCCTGGACTTCGACCACGTACAACCAATGGAGCTGAACGAGTTGTTGCGACACGAATCATTTTTCCAGAAGCAATCTTTGCATATAATTCAACCATTAATACATAATATTGCTGAGCAGCTCTTCGTTTACCATTATTAGCTGTTGCTGATTTAAATTGAATACGTTCAAAAGTAACAATGGATTGATTGACAGGAGGGACTGCTGTTGTTGTTTGTGAGGGTGATGTTGATCCAGCTGTTCCACCTGTAGATGATGAAGTATTTCCAGTTGCAGTAACCGTAGTAGCTCCCATGTTACTCAACAATGCTAAGTCACCACCGGGACGGATCGGCTTGGGTTCCGGTTGCTTTTGTGGACCCTTGTCACGTTTTGCCGTATGTTGAATCAATGTAATCCGTTTATCCTCATCAACAACATTAGCCGTAATGCCCATCATGAAACAATTGACAGGATGAAGTTGATCATCACCAACATCTCGAACAAGACATCCAAGTTCGGGATCATGCTGATCATGGTAGTACAATGGGTATCCGTGCAAATTGAATGTTGCACTCACTTGAAAATAATTACGTCGGTAACAAGTCCAATCATTGTCCGCTATAAAGAAACCACGATCAAATTTTGATTGAAGTTGAACGTCCAATCTATTTATTTAGATTTTTGTTAATTTTTTTTTCATGTAAATGGATCATCACCATGCTTTGCTCTTTTCTTTTTCTTTTCTTTTCTTTCTCTTAATTTTATATTATGTGAAAATATTTACACTGTATTTCGATCAACGGCAAAAAGGTTACCACCATATTTTGTCGATGCAAATTTTGGACCAGGTTCTGCAACACTATAAAGTCCAGGTGCTTGACGCGTACGTTTACCAAGCTTATCAACATCGGGATCGTGTTGATAATTATTTGTTGCTGTTAATGACGATGTTTGGTGATGTTGATGTTGAGGTTGTTGTTCAGAATTCGTTGCTACTGTACTAGGGTTGACAGGTGGTGGTTGAATAGTGGTACCATTATTGGTAGAAGTTGTATGTTCCTGTTGATGATGATGATGATAGTGTTGACGTTCTTCTGTTGTTGGTGTTGTTGGTGAAGACGATGGACGAGGTGTAGTTGGTTGAGATGACATGGTGAAACTAAAAGTGATACAAAATATAAAAGAGTTAAAAAAAAAGGATTGTCAACAGGATTGAAGAGAGGAGATAAAGTTGTAAAAAAATAAAATAAAAAGTTGAAAAGGGGGGGAGTAGTAAAAAAAAAAGAGAGAAAATGAAAATAATCAGTGGCTGCCTTTCAATTGAAAATATTATTTTACATAACAACTTTAGAAAGGGAAAAAAAACTTGTTTTTTTTTTTCTTGTACTACTAATACTACTATTTTAATTACCTCGTATGATGATGCTGGTGATAAGGTCCTTGCTGCGGAGAAGACTCAGATCGTCGAATAGGTGGACGTGAATCAATATGAGTATTATTAGTATTAGAAGTCGAATGGCCGTAATAATGTGAATTACTTGTATTTGATGGTGTTGTCGATGATCTATATCAAGTTTTACAAGAAAAGAAAGAAAAGAGGGAGAAGAGGAGATTAGAAATAGAATAACAGATGTCGTTCCCGGAAATCAAAAAACCAAAAAAAAAAAAAAAAAGGTTACGCCCTTTTCTTCGCTGGGCCCCTGCGCGTGCGTGGGACAAAAATAATAATAATGATGCTTCTCTCTGTTTTACTTTTGATAAAAATTTAAGAATATACATACGAGTAATAATAGTTCATATTGTTATAATTCTCATTAGTTGAAGGAGCAGAAGAAGTAGAAGGTATGTCGTGTTGGTGGTTGTGGTTGTAGTGAGGTTGTGGTTGGTGCACAGGCACTGATTCAGAATGAGATTGTTGATGATGGGATGGGTGAATGGGTAAAGGTAGTCTTGATTGGCGTTGTTGTGAATAAGGTGGTTCACCCCAAGAGGAAGATGTCCACTCCTTATTGTCATGCAGGTTCATTCACGTAGTACACAGTTGCTGTCTCACCAAGCAGTTTATTGCAGAAAAAAAAAAGTACCAAAAGGAAAAGGAAAAAAAAAGATAGATTTCAACCAAACTTTTTTTTAGAGACTAAAAAAGAACTTGACTGACTGTGTGTGTAACCACCATCCAATCACAATTACTACTTCTACTCCGCAAAATGGTATCCGACCCATTTTTTTTTCTTAAACTGAAACATGTACCACTTGAGATGACAATGAATGAGGAGATATTTTTTTTTGATTTATTAATAATAAAATAATAATAAAAAGTTGGGGAATCTATTTAATCAAAATACTTCGACTACCACTACTATTTAATAATCCATCTACTTTTTTCATTTTTAGTGTATGATGTTTGCCATGATGGTCCACTGCCATATATCGATCTCCATCCATATAATATCCTGATGAAGATGTGGAAGTTGTTGAAATCGTTGATGATGATGAACTATGGTATAATGGAGGTGGTAGACTAGGTCTACGTGTGGTGTTCATTTGAATAAAACCTTGTTCGTCACTGACAATATGGATGTCATTTGCGTCATGAAGCATGGCATGGTCGCGCATGAATTGCGATAATTCACACCATCCCCCGCCTACTCGAAGCATAACCATTCGACTTTTAAGGATTCGACAATAAACTAAACGTGACCCAAACCAGTAACGACCCACTTCACCAGGTACCATTTCTACTTTGACAGAAAAAGGAACTTGATTAACAATCCTGCCGATTTCTACATCGAGTTGGTTTTCTGGGTCTGGTTCATATATTAATCGTTTCTTTTTGTTGATATTATTGATGCTATTTACAGGTCGGGGACTGAGTGGTGAAGATGCTGATACAAGGGGAGAAGGATTATAATTATAATTATTATCAATGTTTGATGTTGATGTCAATGATGATGCTGTTGTATTATTTGTTGTATATGTTGTCACAGTATTAGTAGTAGTAGAAGTGTTAAATGCAGGCAATATTGGCAATGAAGTAAGTCGGCCACGTGTTACACGCCCTCGTCGTAATAATGATTGAACATGTCGTTTAACAGAAGCCCAACGGTCACATAGTTGTTTATATGGCTTGTTTAACATGGGATTATCAACAGCAATCTCTTGTGCAGTTTCTAATTCTTGTTCAATATGCTCATCATAGTACTTTTGTTGAGCCTCAATGGCTTGCAAGTCCTGCTTGCTGATATTACGAATAGATGCTTTAGGTAATGATTCTTCAAAGATGCTAATCATCATGTGGATATCGTCCGAAATCATCAAGTATTCACTGATGGCTAAGGCTTGTGCAATCTTGCACTGGGTATCTTGTACAGTATCAAAGAATTGACCTATACTTGTATCTACAATGGCTCGGTAGGCTTCATTTTCATCTGTCTGTATGTTATTTGGATAATGTTCACGTAATAAATTGGCTGTGGTAGCTGATAAGTCAGTTACACGACGTTCAATAGCAAGTGCTTCTGGTTCCCGTGGCATTGATGCTAAATCCTTCTTATCCACTTCCCAACGACAATGACTTAACTGTGTCTGTGCACGCTTAATCAACCGCTTCACGGTTGCCAATTGTTCTTGCTCATGTTGTTCTTTTAACCTTTGGGCTTCCATGGCTTCTGCATGTTTCATTTGAACACATAAAGCGCTCCATGCTTCCTGAACACTTGTTCGTCGTTTTTTTGTAGCTAACTCAACACTTGACTTGATTATCAATGGGGCTTCATCCGATACATTGTCTCCAAGGAATTTTTCAACGATGGATGCAGTTTCTGTTACATCTTGACCTTCCCATTTTGTGATCCATGTCATGATGTCTTGTGCCTGTTTTGCATGCTGAGCCACGCGATTTAAGCAGGCGTAGGATCCTTCCAGATCACATACAGCTTCATTTAATTCGTCATTACACCATTTGATTCTTCGTGCTTGATGAATAGATAATGTTGATATACCACAAAGATAAAATTCATGGATCATCGATGGATCAGCATCATCCACAACTGCACCTACAGCCAATGTATCCCTTTTTGCGGCTTGAATTGCTTGTTCGATTGCCAACCGTTGTCGGCCCGCTTCCTTTTGTGCTTCTATTTCTTCAGATTGTCGCTTTTCCTTTTCTTTTTGTGTCTTGATTAAATCCACAAGCTTGACAAGCTCGTCATAACGATTGCGAACTTGCTCCCGATGCAGCTTTTCTGATGAATCCATGACCGCTTCGTTGACTTGATGTGCAATGTCATCCAACATTGTATCGAGTACAGAGCTAGGTAATAATTTTATAGAAGCCTCGATTTCATCTAATTCGATATGCATATCACAGTAAGGTTTGGCAGATCTGACCGCACAAATCACTTCTTCAAGAGCAGATTGGGTTTGTTGATATTGGAGTTGCAATTCTTGATACTCTGGATAAACATGAACTTGTGCTTTAAACAAATATAGCGCTTTGCTTGCCTTGTATTCAATTCTATCCATGTCTTGACGGCTTGTGTTGCGCGTTACAGTAAATTCTTGATTTTGTTCCGCCCAGGTCATCATAACTCGCATAGTTGATAAAAGTCCATCAACATAAGATTGTCTTGATTTCTCCAGTTGTTTCTTGCTAAATAATTCATCGACATAATTCAATGCTGCAACTAAGTCTTTATGATCACCTTTGGCACGTTCAAATAAAACTCGCATTTCTTGTACATGTGTACTATCGATCTCTTGCTGTTTCTTTTCATTTTGATATAGTACGTATAGTGCATCAATACCACTTCGTTCAAGTTGTTGCAATATGTTGCGCTGTTCTGTAACCGCCTTTGAATCGTCTACATCGGTAATTTGAATTGAATTGTGCTGCTCTGTAAGCCAGTTATACAATGCTCGATACTCATCCATAGCAGTTTGATTTTTTTGTTGTTTCTCTTTTTGAGCAACATTCATAGTCTGCTCCTTCCATGATTGCTCTACAGTCGCAAGAATGGAGGCAATTGAATCTTGATATTTTTTATTGTTGTTATCGTCGCTATTGATACCGATAAATTGCTGATTGATTTTCACAATACAATTATGTGCTGATAATGTTAATTCATTCACTGTCTTTTGTGTCAGATTACTTGTAAATGCATCATCTACTTTTTTTTGAAATTCCTTGATAATGGAATTAGAAGCTTGATGAATCTTGTATTGTTTGGACGTCTCTGCACGAATTTGTTGTTGGTTCAAGGCATCATTGAAAAGAGACTCGAGTTTGTACCGAATAGATTTGTTGAATTCAATATCATCGGGGAATGAACAACGAGCAGGATACAGTTCTGGATTATTTATCTGTTTTGTTATATCTTCCATAATAGAAGCGTCGTCATTGTTTTTTAGATACATCAAGTCATCTATAATCTGTTTAATTTTGCTGCATTGAACTTGAATGTTTGCTGCAAATTTCGTGGTATCATTCAAATGTTGAATTCGTTTATCTAGCGTTAGTTGGGAAGCAAGAACTTGATCGAACCCAACACGGTGATACAAACTATGTTGAGCAACATGGTGTCGCAAATTCTCAATGTCAGGAACTTTAGGTAATGTTGCTACTGTTGGTGGTGGTGTTGGTGGTAACAATAATAAAGCATGATCGTTATTACTCTCCTTGTTTCTGTTGTTATGTTGTGTAATCAGCATCTTGTTGTTGTGGATCAATGTGGTCACATTTGCCTCTTGCTCGTCGCATAGTTGGAGTGCCGCCTCCATGTTTTGTTGCCACAAAATATGTAATTCATTATATTTTGCCATCGCCTTTTGATTGTGATACTTAGTATTTATAGTTTGTAAGATACTTGCCACCCGTTGTTGTTCTCCATGCATTTTTGTTGTCAATGGACGACCAGCTGCAGAAAATACGTAAAGTATCTTTTCAAATGATATTTTGTTACTTTGATATAATGCTTCTAGTTGCTCCACCTGCGTGTATGTCAAATGGTCGTTATCATCAGGAACTGCGGTATCGAAGTCAACAACTGTCTTTTGCCAGGATGTAAACGCTCCCTCTGCAGCGATATCCGCCATGCGTTGCTGTTCCGCTTGTTTGCGCTTCAGTATCTGGTCTCCAAAACAGTATAATGCATCTAATGAGACTTGATCCCAATATTTTACCAACGCATCACATCCTGGTGCATTCAATACTCTTGCTCGAATTGATTTCACTTCTTTCTCTTGTTCCTGGTACACTTCATCATTCGGTGTACAAGTACTAATGTTGTTGAGCCATGACTCCATACTAGATTTAATATCAAGAACATAACGGCACTTTTGTACAAGCAAAGATACCGTGCTACTAAGTTCAGTCAAAGCTGTACATTGCCTTGACAGCCATCCCAAAAACGTATTTTCTGGTATGTAGGGAGCTATTCGGTTTGCTTGAACATTTTTGCATGGAAACAATGGTAATAGGTTTTGGCGATTTACTTGAAGCAAAAACATATCTGATTGTTTAACGAAATCATCATAGGCATGTAGTTTAATACGCTGATGGTAATGACGATTATAATTAGAGCGTGCCAAATTATTCCACGTTGGTTCGAGCGTGTGACAATGACGTGTACCTTCCGCCAGCAACTCTTTGACTTTCGATTGATATAATTGACAAGTAGTACGCTGAGCCAGTAGTGCGTTACCATAATTAATAAGAGATACAAAATCTTGATGTTGTCGTCGAATCCACGCGTACTCTGCATCGCTTTCTTCTTCTGATAGCAAGAGATCAGTATCGCCCAATGAAGTAGCTTCATCTGAGAAAGTTTTTGGTACAACATTTTCTACGTCAAATTTGCCTTCTTCAATTGGAATCAAGATGGACCAAATACGTTCTGTTTTCTCTTGGATGTTTGCTGATAATTTTTCAGCAGTATCACTTTTTCGCACCCGTCGCTCATATGCATCAAGATTATTCTGCAATTGTTTCAGCAATGTTTCAAGTTTTGTGTTGGATTGTTGTTTCCTTTTTAATGTTGTTATCCGGTAATCGCGACAATCTTTTTTCAGCTGTTGAATGTCTTCCAGTGTTAAGCCAGGCATCGCTGTACTATCAAGCAAGTCTTGTACAGCTTCTATACGCATATTAATCCAAAGGTCGTTATCATCTTGTATATCCTTAGTGCTTTGCTGGTGCTGGTGTTGTTGCTTTCGTTGATATAGACGCAATTTGTGATCCAAATCGTCTTGAAGCATCCATAAAGATGCTTTTTTTCGCTGAACCATATCTTGAATAGCATCATTTCTGAGCGCTTGGTGAGCAGGATAAGGAATGCGTGCATCCATACGTTCCGATGCAATATAAACGCGATCTTTGAAAGATTGGATAGCAAGCGAAAGTGTTTCCGTACTGGATGATTCTTCTATAACTAATGATAATAATCGTCGACCTTCTTCTTGCAAATCATCTGTGTATTGAACGAAAGCTTCCACGTGCTTCTTTTGGCTGGTCATTTGATCTTGGCGTTTTTGAAACTCGCAGTATTGTTTTTGCATCGCTGTATATAATGTTGTATTTGCTATTGGTGATGCTCCGCTCCATCGCTGATACGCCAAGGTGGCGATGTTCATTGCAGTTTTTACATCATCCTCTTTTTCGTTGTCTTGCTCTTTTTCATGACGACATTGGATTAATGTGATAACATTATTATATTCTGCAATCCAAGTTTGCTGTAGCTCTTTTATCCATTGCAAACGTTGTTGAAAACGTTGGGTATATTGTTGGTGATGGTATTTTTCAAGTGGCTTTATTAATTGAAGACGCAACGGATCAGATAGCTGTATGTTGCTGCTATTATCAAGCTCTAAAAGAGCCGTAACATCATTCGCTATTGTTGTTGTATGCTTGGTTTGATTTCCAATTTTGTGCAGAATGAATTCGCCTTGTTGAGTAATTGCTTGAATACGATCCAAGCAATTACGTAGAAAATCATACTGTTTTTTTTCTTGGTCGTCATTTTCTTCTTGGGTATTGTTTTTATTGGCGTCATAATGAAAATAAATATGTTGCATTCGATGATCCAAATCGGTCACGTTATGTAGTACAGTTGCTGTAAACAATTTCATGTGGATAAAATCGAGCTGCATGCACTTGAATGATGGCATGCTCCTTATTACTGTTTTATGCATATAATTAGTCTTTCAGAAAATATGAAAAATAAAGGTTTTTTTTTTTGTGGGTGTATTATTAAAGAAAAATATAAACAGTTTCTTTTTGGTGGGTGCGCTTCATTGTTTTTTTTTGTTCATTATATTATGATATTTACCAGCAAGAATGTTATTAGATGGAGTCGTAAGATTATATTGAGTAACATGTTGACGAATCGTGTCAACGAAAGTAAAAATACAATCTTTCATAGTATATTTTAAATTCCAATGATCCACAAATAATTGGTAGACAAAATTGACATCGTCATAATCGTCGTCCTTGTGCTGCTTTAAACGGAAAATCAAATCAGGGACCGAGGATGGAAAATATCGATGCGCTAAACATAAAAGCCATGATCGGTGAATAGTTGTCGTTAGAGAGGAAGGTGGTTGGAGAATAGAAAGTGAAAAATAAACTGAAATTTGTGCCCGAATCCATTCAGTTGTTCTAAAAAAAAAGCAAAGAAAATGATTATGATGATGATGAGTTATGATTCTGATACGTGTGTCGTATGATTTTTATTTTATTTATTCTTCCTTAATTATACATCAAAAATCACGTACTTTTGTTGAAAGTGATAATGATATTGTGGTTTGTTCATAGGGATAGCAGTATAATAGTGTATGTTGAAGAGGAGGAAAAAGGGAAGAGAGGGAGATTTTATATATAAAATGAAGGAGTAGTAGTAAAAATTATGAACAGAAGTTGAATATTATACAAAAGTATAAAAGTGAAGAATGACGGAAAGAAAGAAAAATGGTAAAGGGAAAAAAGGAACGTAAGGAGGCGCGCGCGCGATTTCGTTGGTTGCGACTGCTGATATACAAATAGCAGGAACTGACAGTCGATGATATGCGGCTATATGTGGATGATGATAATGTTGTGTGTTGTTTTTATAAGGAGTGTATAAAATATGATAATAATAAATAAAGAGTGTTTGTATACAAAGTGAAGAAGAAAGAGAGTGAAACTGATACCCTAACGATAAGCAAAGCTTTTTTTGAATTTCAGAGGGGGTTTGGATGAAGAATATGGAAAAGTTGGGGGGCGAAAATTTTTGGTGGAAGGATGAGCAAGCTGCAGATGGGTTACCTCCCTTACAAGGAAACAAAACATGAGTCTGAGAAAAAAAGTATGCACGTTTGTCCAACCAACTTTCTCTTCACTTTTAAAATAGACTTTTTAAGGCGAATAAATAAAAATAAAACTAAGTAAAATTATATAGTTTATTTCATAATTTATTTTTTAATGATGACAATAAGAAAAAATCCTTTGATTGTTGTTTTCTATCCGAAGTCAGTAATCTGTGCACAGGATACCTTGAATGGCCAGAATCTATTATTTCAGAATAAAATACAAAAAAAAAATGCTTTGGTGAGCCACACAGACACTCCCTGAATAATTTTTTTGAATACAATTAGCAAACATATCATATTGAGACAAAAATATTCATAAGGTGCCAGACATCCATAACTTTCATAATTTGTGTCAAAATCAGGAGCAGTTGAATTTTGACAAAAACTTGTGTTATTCTTGAATCCGAGTTTCTCTGCATAAATACATTGAATAGCATAACATTGGTGTCCATGTGTTTGCTTTGAAATGCAATAATAGGTTCATTTAAAATAGAATTGAACGTATTAATGACTTCTGCATAATTTTCAACACTGTCACCGCCAGGTGACCGATGGCGTGGTGGTACATTGAAAAATAAATATGACCGTATACCTTTGCCATACATAATTTCGTTCTATATTATTTACCATGTGATTGATGATGAATTTGAGTAACAGAAACATAATCAAATATAGTAATAGTTGTCACTACTGTCTGTGCTTGTAATTACACAAAACCAATAGTATGTAGTTGTGCTAGAATATCATGATGACAATGTGTTTGTATTTGTATACAAACACCACGTTGTTAAAATAAATATCGGTAAGTTGACTATAAAGTGTAGGAAAAGATATTCAAATAATAGTTAATAGTACCATTAATATATATATAATCTAACATTGATCAAAGACTAAAAAGTGAAAAATCGTAGCCCAATGCATTAAGTAGTAATAATTATAAGCAATATTATGCAAGTATTGACATACATTAGTCCATGTGTCTGTAGCGCCAACATTATTAATTCTACGTATTAATATATATAATATAGAGAGGTTAAACTTCCTGTATTGTTGTCATTTTTTTTTTTAATTTTAGTCTTCTTATTTACCCCATCCAGAACGTGGCCATGGTGTTCTGAGTTTTCCAGGGAATGGCATAAGCAACGTTTTTTTTTTCCATTGATCGAGTTGTTTCACAAAGAATATAGTATGCGGATAATGTTTAACAATGAGGTTCGAATCGATATCAGCACCTGTAAATGCAATATTATAAGCTTCTGGATGACATCGTTGTGGTAAGCCTTCATAACAATCAATTAGATATTCAACCCATTTGATTTTCCAACACTCGTCTCTGAAACATAGAATAGTCACTGTGGCTCTGATTCACATGCAAATGCATACAATGTTTTATTTATTTATGTCTTTGAATGGGTGCATTTATATAATGCATTTCAGTTACTTTGTTAAGAAGAATTGAATCGCGGTGAACTGCACCAGGTAAGGGTTATCCCAGCAAAGCAGTTGTCGAATATGGCAACGTAACTACAGCGGTAGTGAAATATTGTTGCCGTGACAACAAATTAAAAAAGTAGGATCTCAGTAAGAAAAATGTTCTAAAAAATAGATTCACTAACACACACTATATATATAACACACTCACTTCCCCCATTAGCACAAAAAGAGAATATGAGATATTTCATTCATTCTTCCTTCCGGAGGTATATATCATATGAATAATCCTATTATTATATTTTCAATATGCGTGGGTATATACATAGAAGCCAAAGTTTGATTACAAGGGAAAAAATGCCTTTATTTGTCGGTTTTTTGCTTCTTTTCAGTGCCACCAGTTTGCTCCTTAGCCTGTTTACGTTTTTGCCTCCTTGCCCGTTTTTTAGCTGTTCGTTCTTCATCTTCGGCTTTTAATCGTGCAATTTTATTTTCATATTCCTGTTCCTCTTGTTCCTAAATATTACCAATCCATTTTATATCATTATTCAGTTCATTTTATATTTTTTCTATGTGTCGTTTTTTCATTTGTCATACCTTGCGTTCTGCATCATCCATATTTTTTATCCGAGCATATTCTCTTCGTCGGTGTGCACGATAAACGTGAAAATCACCACTGCCTGCACCAGCGCTTGAACCTAAAAATATACAATATGTATATATTTATATATATATATATATATTATTTGTAAGTGAATTAAACATTAATGACTTTTAAATGTGTATAGAACATATAAATTATGTACACATCCAAACTGATGAAAAAAAACTCATTGACTGAATGATAAAGTGTGTGTACGTTTTCTTACCAGGAACATTTCGTACGAAATCTTTGGGAGCTTTGACTGATTTATCTTTACGTGTTTCTGGTATAACAATTGGTTTGTCAATCTTTTGAAACAATTTTTCTAATTTTTTTTGAGTTTGTTGTGTAGAAGTAAGATTATGTCGATTCACTTTAGAAATTTCTTCTTCTTCTGCCATTTTTTCTTAATTGTGAATTGGAAAGTTGATCAAAGAGAAAGTTCGGTTTCAGTGAAGAAAATACTTTTTCAAAACTTCAGCTGCCTTTGAAAAAAAATCGACATTTGTTAGGATTTCCCTACTATTATGCAAATTGAAATAATATTAAATCATTATGTATAAGGAGAAGGGCAGGAGTGAAGGTATTATTATTATTAGCTTACGAAAATTGATAATTAATCTGTTACATTCTACATGTATTTAACCATTAAGTGATATTCGACACAGTTTGACAATGTGAACTACGACAACATTGGTGGTGCACCAGGGTTGCTTGATAGTAGAAAGGTAAAACAGTATACCACGCCGTTCCTATGAAGCAGAGAATTCCCGCAGTAATCCATCTGTCCTGAGTAACAAGAAAGTATAGTTTATTGATGGAGTCACTCTTATTGCTCAATATTATCAATAATGACATAATTAATCTAGCTCTAACGACATTCCTAGAACCATAGCCAGTTCCTAGTTTCTGATCCTTCGTGGTGACACTTTTACTCCGGCTGTTGTAGTCCAGAGGCTAAGATTGTTACATTGTGTGATTTTATTTCTCAAAGATTTTAAAGACTCCAAGCACGAAGTAGCAAAAGCAAAAGCAATTATTTACAAAGCTTCACCATCAAC
This sequence comes from Circinella umbellata, assembly GCA_025093555.1. Taxonomy (NCBI): domain Eukaryota; kingdom Fungi; phylum Mucoromycota; class Mucoromycetes; order Mucorales; family Lichtheimiaceae; genus Circinella; species Circinella umbellata. The sequence goes on along the minus strand of JAIWNF010000052.1, from coordinate 214,555 downwards.
ACAGCAAAGGGCATTTGATCATCAATTGTAAACGTTACTTCTAATAGAAGCATCTTTAAATGAATATACCAATATATCTTAATCGTTCCGGTTACGTACTAGAATTATAAATAGCTATACGATCCTTTTTTACATAACGATTCAAACATCCGAGCGAATGGATTCAATTCTCTGTCTATTTTGCAAGCAATCAATATCCCATCAAAAATATGTATAAAAGGTATAATTGTTTGGCTTCATACTTCAGACTTTCAATTTACTATAAAAAAATAATGTTTTATTTGAATGAAAATGGGATCCAAAGTAAATATAGGATTGCTTCAGATAATGTTTTTTAAGAAGTTTTACGTCTCTGTCAATTACCACACATACTGTTCGAATAATGTCTAATCTCTTTAGTCGACAATGAATAGGTGTTATAAAGTCTTTCAAATATACCAGCCCTAATAAATTGAACCACAAAAGTTCACGAACAAGTAAGAATGGTACTACGTAGTTTGCTAGAATTAACTATCCCTTCTTTTTTAAAACAGAACTAAGAAATATGAGGCGAAAAAATCATTTCAGGATTAGCAATTTCATTTTTGTTATCAAGTTGTACCTCAGATATACGTAAAAAATTTTTAGCAGACATTTGTAAGGCAAATCGAACGTTATATTCTTTGCGTTTTCACTTGCAGAAGAAGCCCAACATAAGACCGGGCACTTTTAATTTTGACAATTTTACATTTCTTGAAAATCACACGTCGAAATTTTTGCGCATTCTCAACTGTAATGATCGAGGATGCTTCTAAATATTGTACATATCACTTTTTAATTCGCATTAGTATGCTCACATTTTAAGACTACCTTTTCTTTTTTTGACCCTTCATAATTATATAAAAACGTAAAAGAAAGTCATGACAAGATTTGATCTTCCTTTGGGTTAAATAGTCATGAATTATACAAAAAAGCACAAATCGCTATTTTCATGTGTTTTGGTGTAAATTCATGCGTCCATGATATTTCAGAAATATCTGCCATGCTACAATTACAGATGTCTTAAATGAATTTTCATCGAGGGTCATAAATACAATAGAAGCTCGTATATTTCATAACTACTTATGTATTACAATTATTCATGCATATTCATGTAAGTACATCCTGCATTAAAAATTTATACTTTCGTTTATCATGGATTTATATTGATATTCATTACTTAACACATAATATATAATAAGCTCACTGTCTTCAATAGTACATATTCTTGACATTCTACATATCCCATTTGTTGAGGTACACTCTTCATTTTAAAATCCTAGAACATACGTATGTACCTAATTATTGATGAACTGCCGCGATGACTATTATGCAGTAAAATATGTTTGGGTATTAATATAGGGTAAGGATAATATATCTATCTTATAATAAACAAAATGCCCATCTTTTTCCACAATAAATAACCTCAATCTATCCAGTTTCAGGTTGGCTCTCAATTTAACCCTTTACAGGTTACAAACTTGTAGCAGCAATCTTTCTCTTTTTCGATACCTGTATTTTGGGTTACTCCCTTCTACACGTACATTGTAAAGCATAACAGGATCTGTTCTTACTCGAAAATTTTACGTAACTATCAATTATAATGTAACGCTTTGAAAAATAGAGTTCATTCCTTCGCACATTTCGTATAACGACTGATTAAAACATTGTAGTTTTTAGAGTTTTCTGCATGGAAATAAATATAATATATACCAAGATTCAAGAAGAATATTAATATACCACTAGTAATAAGAGCTTAACAAAACGGACAAGAGATTATATATATTTTTACAAGCTTAGCTCGTGGACAACTAAAAAATATATAGAGATTAGCATGCAATGAAAGAAGCGTGATAGTGGTGTAATACGCTGTACATATGGAAAATGGTAACTCTGCTTACCTTATAACTAGCAAAAGCAGCACAACCACCATCATCACTGCCTCCTGTGATTGAAAAATACAAGAGAACCCACATCAAGGACTATTATATTATCAACTCTTAATTGTATAAGCTGTATAACGATTAGTTACATAATGAAAGTATATCTGCAAACAGTGATGAGAGCATAAAATTTATATTGCTCATCATAATTAACAACATCAAATAAGAAAGATTACTTTTCATTTTCTGAAAGTAGCATTTTGATATAAAGAGCAACCATAATAATCTCCGATACATGAGTTTATTTTCGAAGCAACCCCACATTACTTGTATCACGCAAGTATAGAATAATCTGCTTAAAGAAGGAATAAGAAAAAAACATTTATTATAATCGTCAAATTACGATTGGTTACAAGTGACGTTTCAGTTTCGATACCCGATTAACAGGTGACATATTTGCATGAATATTTCAAATTTATGGGGTGACAAGTTCCTTCTATAATTTTTTTTCCTTCTTTCTCTTTCTCTCCACTGTTTTACTTCTTTACTTTTTTTTCTATATATAAGAAGGAATACTTTCTATTTATTATTCACCCATAATAAAACAATATAATAGTTTAAAAATGCAACCTGCTGAACCTATGGCCGTACCCAGAAAGCAACGAAATAGCAATAATACTCAAGAAATACCTGAGCATCTTCCTGCTCAAATGGCACTTGCACCAGAGCAACGACCGTATGAAAATTCACCTTCAGTTCATCAAAAAGATTTCGAACAAACTTCACATAATATAGCCAATCACAGTCTTTCACCAGGAGAGCTCGGTCTTGTAGGATATGTCAAGGATGTGGCATGTTTTGTTAAAGATGCAGTTCAAGAACGACGTATGAATAAAAAGACGACAAATAATAAATCACCATCATCAAGTTTATCTACCTCACCGCCTACTGAAGATCATTATCATCGCAAGCGTGGCAGTATAGAAGGCTCTTCTGCTACCAATAATGATACAAGAAGATTATCATCATCATCTGGTGAACATCGAGAGCCAACACCATTGGCCGAAGCTATCACAAACCTGTTCCCTGGTATTGATCCTAATCGAGCTGGTTGTACCCATGCTGATGAATTACGGCATGATCTTATGCGAACACATAGTAGAGAATCAACAGATTCTCCAAGATTATTAGACAATTGATAAGAACAAATAATTCCATGGAGTTTCTTTTTGTAACAATAAAAAGCTTTGTCATTTTTCATATTTTTTTTATTTAATTTATTTTCGACGTGATGGGTTTTTACGTGCAATTTCGGTAGCGCATTGACAGATTAATTCATACTGTTTATTTTTGTTTCATGGATATCTTTTTAGTAAAAAACAACGGAAAAAGAATAAATAGACTCAATGATATCACATTTCAAATAATCGAATAATTATAATAAATACTTACTAAACCATCATTTCGACGTGCACAAAGCTAAAAAATTTTGAAACATTAAATTTAGAAAAGGTAAGGAAAAAAAAAGATGGATTTATATTATATAGTACCTTTACATCTTCCATTGAAATCGTACTTCGTTTTCCATGTCTGGATAATACAAAGAAAGCAAAAAAATAAATAATATATATATGTATATATATATATATAAGTATGATTTAAAATATTTGTTACCTTGCAAATGCTTCCAAATCGGTGGCCATTGTCTCTATTATAAAAGGAAGCTTATGAGTATTCAAGTGTATTACATCCAACAATAACTAGAATAGGAAATGTATTTTTACCAGCTTGTGAATATACTATATCTGCAAGAGATGCAACAAATTCTGTTGATACTGTTTTACCTATTTTTGCCGCTATATTGAAATAAAGCAGAATCTCATTTCTTTTTAATTATTGTGAGAGAATAGAAAGCGAATTACATTAAAAATGAGCATTACTATTGTACCTTCTTGTTGTGCAATTTGATTCACTGCTTCCCAAATGGCAGTTTGTAAACCCTGATACCCATGTTTATTGATTTTTTTATTAAGTATTTAATGATCATAAAAATGACACCCATGTAATTATAATATAGGTCACAAGTACCTGTCGATCCGCTTCCATTCAGAACTTAATAATTAAAGAAAGAGAGATAAGGGAGAGAAAGCAGTTGCGCAGTGAGATCTAAGTGTGCGGAAGAATAAAAAAAAGTTCTTTAATAGTAATAATACACATAATAATATATTCATATACGTGACTCTTCTCACTTTTGCTTATTTTACTTGGTTTCATTCTTTTTTAAAAAAAAGGAACAAATATGAATGAACAGTTAAGAATATTTGACGACGCCACTTTACCCGAGAATAAACCTAATTTGGACACTATTCGTACGTGTTTGGAACAGCCTTACGAATCAACAATTCGACCTCTTGCTTGGAAGCATCATGTCCGAAATATTATACAAACAGTGATTCCTAATTGGTCTTATGCATTCAACACCAACAACAACACCTTACGTTTAGCACTTTACGACACCATGTTACGTGCACCCAAAATAACTTTACCTATATTACTCGACTGTCTTTCCTATTCCAACGCCACTACCCTGGAATTATATATTGATCTATTAAAACGCCTGACAGCTGATCCAGTACCTTATGGAGACGATCGTTTCTTTTGTAGCTTATTATGTTCCGTACCAACGCGAATAGCCAATGCTTTGGGCGTAGGGGGCCAAGAGAGTTGGTATATTGACAAGAATTATTTTGCACGATTGGCTCAACAAGTGGCCCGTAATATAGATAGACTTGATTATCCAGGAGAGTTATTGGGTAAAATAATTCGTCTGGGACATGCTGACGTCTGTATTACAGCTATCTATCCGATTATTTTGGATCAACATGGTAAAGGATGGTCAGGTATATGGACAACAGCAGAAAGTTACTCATCTTCGGGTAAAATAACTGAAACTATTTTGCGACTTGTACAGAAACAACATCAGGAAGAAGGAAGTGACAACAACAATACGTACAATATACAAAAGACAGCAACACAACTCGCAATTATACTCTTTGAAAATAATGGTGATAGAAAATCAGTAGCCTTTCGAGTGGAGACTTTTTTATCCTATGCTTATCTACGATTAGCTAATGCTTCCTGGACAAACACCAATACATTAAGAATTGCAATGACAACAGCTATCTATGCTCTTGGACTGCTACAATTAGGGTAAATTAATTCATACGCAAAGTACATAATAATAATAGTAGTAATAGTCTCACAACCATAAAATAATTCAACTAAATAACAATTATTGAAACTTATTGATAGTACGGTCGGTTATGATGAAACTTCCATATCATCTGAAAGCCTACGCGTAATTAATAACCTAATACATCGTCTCATTGACAAATGGGCAGATCCAATATTTCTTAAACATGGCAGTTATAAAGAACAACAATGTAAGCTTTAGGCTATATAATGTAGTAAAAATTATATATCTGTTATCAAGTGTATGCGTGTGTTCCTGGGTGGGGGTTAGAATCTTAAACAATGATTCTAATTTATTAAACAATTATAATATTTCCATATATTTATTAGATATTACAGCAGGGTTGGTATATGCTTTTGGATATCTATCAACTGCTCAGATCGAAAACCTTATGATTGATACACCGTTAAGGAGTTTTATCCATCGATGGTTTGAAAGTTCTGACCAGATCAAAATGAAACTTGCTGTGGTAAAATAAAGAAGAGAGAAGTGAGAGAAGGCTGCATAATTTAATAACTAGTCAGGGCGGGTATAAATGGATAATAGATGTGAAGAAAGCAGCATATATTTTTATTAAAAGAATAGAGGCTAATGTATTTTATTTATGACAAACACTATTGTTGATTCACATAGGTCGTTGCTGAAACTATATCAGAACTAACCGAAGAAGGGGCATCTCGGCTAAACTTTGGTATACTCAAGCAACACGAAGATAAAAAATATCTGGATATAAAAAAGTTAGCCGAAAAAAGAGACGCACTAATCAAAGGTAAGCGTAACCTAGCGATATTGAAATTCCCGGAAAGTTTAACTGATCGATCGGTCGGTCCCAAAAAAAAAATAGTAAAACAGTCGGCATGTGATGATTATAGGCCTATTATTGAACAGTCCTCAAATCCACAATCCAGCGATAATGAACATGGAGATGATGATGAAGAATTAGATCCAGATACTATTTTAACGGGAGATCAAGGTTAGTTATTGTGGGTATTTCTTACACGGTAGGGTTTTGAGGAATAGCTTCATCATATTAATTTATCTTTGCATAAATCGTTACAGAAAGTGATGAAGAGGAAGAAGATAACGATGATGATCTGGAACCTTATCCTATGGAAGAAGAATCAGATGATGAGGTGTTGGATGAGAAGAATAATGGTACAAAAGCAAGAAACAAAAAGCGTGCGAAAGCACCAGTGTATGTTTAAATATTACCACTTTTAATATTATTGGTATTACTATATAATGTTGTTTATTTTACTAATTTTAAAACTACACAAAATCTTTACAATAGTTATATTCAAGATCTTATTCTTTATTTAAAGGATGATGAAGATCCCGTAAAACTGGATATTGGTTTAAGCACTGCAGAACAACTCATACGAGACAAGACTAACGTTGGGTCGGAGCTGAGTAAATCAACCTCTTTTTCTTTCTATATGTTTCCCTAACTCGCATCCTCTTGCCTGCTCCCCCCCAAAAAAAACACAGAACGAAAAAGAAATGGTCTGCTTACGTAGAAATTCTATATTTTTCTTTATTAATATTAGGTGAATCGGCAACTGAACTTGCAAAAAGATTGATTCATATCACCAAGGCATATGATTTAGACAATACAATAGAAAGACAAAAATTTTCGTTAGGTGCTCTTATTGCAGCCGTACCTGAAACGGTGACAGGGTAAAGCGTGACGATATATTACAAATAGCTAAAAAATATTATCATTCGGTATTTACCTTTCTAATGCATTTTTCTTTATAGTTACATGATTGATCAGATATTTGATCGAAATATCTCTATGGAACAAAAATCCATGATCCTGGCCTCTATTATTCTTGGTGTTCGGGAATTATCTGGTACGACAATTGACCCAAAGAATGAGCAAGATCAGGTAACGATGATAAAAAGGAACATAATACAGCATGGATCCAAAACTATGGATTTGGATTTAGATTATATCTAGAATCACTAAACTCTACATAATTATTTGATCGTATTCTATAGCTATCTTTGGAATTAGAGAAAAAATTAGTTATTGAAGAAGGAAACATACCAACTGTTTCCTCAAAATCAGCGGCCATAGGAAAATCCCGCGTATTTTCTCGACGAATGGATATAGAAAAAAGAAAAACAACTAACCGGAATCGACTAAGTGGAATTGCTGGGCCTGTTTTTTTCTTTCCATTACTTGTCGGTTGGTGGGAAGGTGCAAGAGGAAAAGCAAGGTAAAAAAAAAGAATATCTCCCCCAGTTTTTTTTATTATGGTTGTACAAGGATGTATCAGTTTTTGGGTAACACATGAATTATCAGATCTTGGTTGGGACGTGATGCATTACTCGCGGAACGCTTTGTCATGACCTTACTTGTGATTATGCATGGCGCTAGTAAGTTTTTTCTTTTTTTACTTTTATTTTTCTCGGTACCACATTAATATTTAATTATGATATTGTCATAAGCTATCTACTCTCTATAAGCAGTTTTCTCATATTATACATATTTTGTACATGTTAGCCAATACGCCTGATCGAAGTCGTATCGTGACTGAATATTTTGAATTTGCATTACCGCTACGATTTGTAAAACTTCCACAAGCTGTAACACGTAGTATACTCTTGGGTTTTGATATTATTGTGAATATTAACTACTATCATCAAAGTGGTTTACTTTTACAAGAATATCCGCAACAGCTTGCCGAAACTAAAAATTGGTTAGAAGGTCCGCTCAATCAGATAAGATGATTATATGGGACAATGACAATAACAAAATCCATCACTAACTTTTTATACTCATGTTATATTTCACCTTTCTATTTTTTTTTCTTTCTTTTTTTTTTACACATTAGATATTATGGAAATGGTAAATGCGGATGACTTAAAACAAGTAGCATTAAGAATATTGGCTCGGTTGATGGAAATATCTATGTCTACAGATTAGTTTTATCACATTTGTGAGAGAGAAACATAAACAGAAACAAAACAAAAACAAAAGCTCATTTCGATTCTTTATCATGATATTCTTTCATTGTGTCACAAAGTAGAAAAAAGGGTTATATTAGTTTAACGAAATAGGGATTAGAGTAAAATGAAAGAACAAAAAAGAAATCTTAGTTGTTTTTTTTGTATATGAGGGTATAGATGGCTAAAACATACTTTGATCTGTATGTGTATATTTGTTATTGTGATAGTAGTACCACTTTTGAAAGTTATTATTTAATAAAAAAATGAGATGGATGGATGTACAATAAAATTCTTTGATATCCATTTATATCAGTAATTACTAGTATACTTTTATATAATTACAAAATCTGAAGATGATGACGATCATCTTTATTCATCGTCATTCCGCACGTATTGGGTATTAAAATCATTGTTAATGAAGATGGAATAATTTATTAACCGGACGATCATCATCAATCCCGTAAAGCAACCTTTGGTTTATTGTCGACCTACAGTGTAAGCGGAGCAATAAAAACTTTTTTTTATAAACGGAGTATACCCGATTATACGGATAAACCGTTCTTTGACCAAAAGCCGGTAGAAACCGAGTTATGGTTGGTTACTATGCCTATTATTATTATTATTCTCATTTGTTTTGGTGTTTTCTTTGAGGGTAAAGAGATCTTTTTTTTGTATAACCATGTAGAAACGCGTGTGATTTAGGAACAATAAGCGGAAAAGCAGATTATGGTACAATCTATAATATATTTCTTTTATTATTTATTACTATTAAATAAAATCCGGTAAAGCATTTAAACCATGTTGGGCTTTTTGGAATAACTATGTGTAACTATTCTATAGTATAATTGTATACATGTATATATAACCACGTTTAGTATATAGAACCTGGGTCAATGTGACACAAGTTCGTCATATATTATTCAGGGCATAGCAAACTTAGCGATTCTTAATTTTTTTTGGTCTCTAATATAAAAGAATTTCCTCACTTCGTTTTTTTCTTTTTTTCTTCTCTTCTTATTCAATCAATTATTTAATTTTATCATTTTATCATTTTTACTTTTCGGTTCAACACCACCATATCTATTACACATATTATGACGGATGTTTTATCACTTCATGACCTAATCAACGCGACTGAAAAAGCCGAGCATGTGTTGGAAGATTTATCGTCAGAACAAATTACTCTTATTGAGCAAACCATTCGTCGAATTAAAAAACGAAAATTAAATTGTCAGAAAGAAGAAGATGATGAATATGTCCCTACTTCAACAATTACAACAAGAAGAGCTACCACAGCATCAATGCGTAATACTCCTCGTAATACAAGTAGTCGTCATGAACCTACTGTCGAAATCCGTAACGGTGTAGAATGGGTCTCTTTTGTTTATTCACATAATCGTGTTCTCAAACGTTATTCTATTCGCACGGATATTCAAACAGTTACTTTGGATACTTTAAATGAACAATTCAAATTGGATAATTGTGTATGTATATACTTTTTTTCTATATTTGATCGATCATCGGATTGGGGGGTTGGGGGTTAAGAGGAGCGGAGAAGAAAGAAGAAACTAATCTTTCAGGGTTTTTGTTGGTAAATTTGTGGGGAGAATGGATGATGCTCATAAATTTATAAATCTTTTATTTTAGGTGTACCCAAGAGCACATTTACCCAAGGAAACTTATCGTGGTAATCGATGGAACTATGAAACTGAATGTAACCGGTTGGGATGGAAGTTGGCGTGGTTAAATAAATTGGAAATCGCAGGTAAACGTGGTCTTATTCAACGCGCCGTTGACTCATACCGTAATCGATCACCAAGTATGCGATCGCGCCGTGTAGCGCGTCAAGCCAAACTTCTCAATGGTACTTTAAGAAAGCGCAAACATCAATCTGGATCTTTAACTGAAGAATCAATAAAAGAGGATACAACTAGTAATTGTAGTAGGAGTAGTAGGAGTAGCAATGTTATTGCTGATATATGCCAACAACAACAGCAGCAAAAACAGCAATGTGAAGCAGAAGCAGAAGAACAAGAAGAAATAATGCCTACATTTTTTCCAACAACACTTGCAGCTGCCACTGTGAAGTCGGCCCATTCACCAAAAACCTTAATAATGACGGATGACAACGATAGCCGATACCGCATCAAGATTAACGTTGAAAATGTCTCCTTGGAAGTCATTCCAGAAGAATTTCGCAAGGCCAACTGTGTATTTCCTCGAGCAACTATTGAAACTCAATATAGTGACGAACGAAGATGGATTGAAGAGTCAATGTGTAATGAACTTGGTTGGAAACTTGCTTGGTTGAACCAACGTTATTTGGTTGGAAAAAAAAATTTGCTGCAACGGGCCATCGACCTTTATCGAGTCAGGTTTATGCCAGCATTACAACCACGCAAGTCTTGTTCTTCTTCGACACATAGTAGCAACAATTTCGATGGTAGTCCTATTCCTGCACCCTTTATGCCACCTATTGTCATGGATACCATTAGTAATCCTTCTTCACCTTCAAGTTGTTCATCTACTGCTGAATCTTCTTTATATGATGAAGATTCGCCTATGGTATTACCAGCACAATTCTTGACAACTTCAGTTTCGGATTTCTCATCATGTTTTGATAACATGATGTTCAACATGCCCTCGATAGTGCAGCCTTCTTTTGTATCCCTACCACCATCTGCAGCGTTTCCTACAACGGCTACAGCGGATTCTTCATCATTTACTTTAGCTCCAACACCTACTACAACAAATACAACTACATGCACTATGGAGTCATCTATTTGTACTGAAGAAGATGACAACTGGCTCAAGTTTGAACAAGATGACTTTACAGATTCAACTTTTCTTTCTTACGACACACTTTTTTAAAAAATCAAACACACACATTTTTCAAATACCTTGCATTATATACATATTATCAATATTATGAACATATATAGGAATTATTCCTCGCTCCCTGCTCTTTGTACATATAACTTACTTATTAACCACCTTTATTTCTTCACGACACTTTTTTATTACATACTCGTTTTTTTTTCTTGTTTCTTTTTTTTTTTTTTTTTGGTCTTTTACCGTTTTTCATAATTTTCATACCTGTAATATTATTTTGATTTCTCAACATGCTTTAAAACTCACTCCTTCCCCTAATCTTTTATTACCACAATATATTTATTTCATTTCATTTTACACACGCTTAATACCATTTATAGCGAATATATGAAAAAAAAGTTAGTTTCTCCTTTTAATAAATTATTATGAGTATATTATATATCGTACATTCTATTTTCTTTCGTGTTGAAAAAAGATTGTTTTTAGTTGGTGAGGCTGATTCATATGCAAACAACACAGATAAAGGGTGCTATATAGGTTATTGGGAGAATATCGTAGAAGAAAAAACTAAATATATAAAAAGAACAAATCGCAGTAAAAGTGGAAGAAAAGGGTGAATGGTGGATCAACAAAGGGGGTTATATGTATTATGCATCACGTATGTATAGATGAGCAGGGCTTGATGTTGCTTTTAAGTGAAAGGGTCGGATGTAGATCGCGTTAACCAATTGGTCCGACAAATAGTGACGCACCGACCAGTATCAAGGGAAAAGTCACTGGCAGTTTTTACAAGTTGAGTCGCGTCTGCATAATCATAAGCAACACCGAGACAAATCTCGTTAATATGTGGAAGATGTTGTAAAAGGTGTAAAACCACAAGAGGGGATATATCTGGTTCTAATCCACTGATATTGAGAGTTTCTAATTGAGATAAACTACTGAAATCGATACTATCATCTTGATCCAACCATAGACTGAATGCATTATCAGTTAATAGTCGACATCCGGAGACATCCAAATGTTTTAAATTTGGACAATGTTTTACGAAAAGCTATAATATATTTTTTCAAAATGAGTGAATATTATTATGTATGTAAACCGTGTAAGTTATTACCTGAACAGTTTCGTCAGTGACGGAGAATTGATGTGCCAACAATAAAGTTTCAAGTGATTGACAACATGTAGCAAAATGTGTAAACCCTTCTTGATCGACAAGATTACACTCACTCATGTCCAAATGAACAAGTGTATTTGAGGTAGCACAAGCCAAATTATACATTGGCTCAGCATTCAAACTTGCAATATCACGCATTCGTAGTCGAGTTAATCGAGGTATGTTTTGTCGCATCAAATGGGCCGCAAATTGATTAATCCGTGTACTGTCAAGGTTTATATCAGAACAATGTTCCAAACCCAGATCCTTTAGTTTATCACATTGTTGTATAGCAGAAAGAATTTCATTATTGATATCGGTCAACCGTATACATTCAAGGCTATTGCGATGACGATAAATGACGGCAGCTAATGCATCGGCATCAATCTTACCGCATCCGTATAGTATCAACGTTTTTAATGCCGGTGGAATTGATAGTAATGGACGGATGGCTTCGGTGGATAAACAGTAGCAATGGGAAAGATTAACATGACGCAGTCGAGACGAACTTTGGATCAACTTTTGAACAGCGTGGTCTTGTGCAGCCGCATAGGAAAACTCAAGTCGAATGAGGTTGGGGAATCGGAACACGTCAAAAAATTGCCGTTCAAAATGCATCGTTCCTTTATCATGTGGATACCATCGAAAATGATGTACCAATTCTCGATAGTCACAAAACGGTATACGTTCTTGTTGGTGTCGCTGTTTATTGTAATAACTATGTCGTCCTTCTAATGCTTGTCGAACTCGTCGAAGAGTCACATGAGTTTGAGGATTTAACAAGCACCAGATGCGTGTACATGCTGTAGAAAAAAAAAGTCGACATGTAAACGCAACATTTAAAAGATCTTCCGAATCAACAAAATCAATGATCATTTTTACGAGCTCAACCATGTCGAGCGGGCTGGTCGTCTGGACAGCCATTTATCCATGAACAAGGCCTCCCTGGTTTTTTTTTTTTTTTTTGAAACAAAAATAAGTAAATCGACTTCAGTAAAAAAAAGAGTAGAGAGAAAAGAAAGGAGTAATTGTACAAGTATGTAAAAGATGAGGGACGGGTTTATTATAAGGACATACGAACACCAGTATAAACTTAATTTGTAGATGTTGTACGACCCACATTGCATACTTATTCTCTTTCTTGCTCTACATCAAAACAACTCTTTCAGCTAGGCCTGTTATAGATTCTTTTATGCCATCAATATACAAGTACTAATTTTTTGCTGTGTACATAAGAACAAACAATTTTCTCCCACTCGGAAATGAATATGATCTATAGAAAGTTTCTCACGTATTAAAAAAAAGTCAACCTGGGTAAAATCTGTCCGTGTTTTTCTGTGAGATGAAGCCAACCTGTATGTTCCTTGTTTGTTGCGATAGCAACCGGTTGTAGTTCCATAGGACTTGTGCTCTTTTTTTACTTATAATACGTATTGGTCACGCGCACACCACAACTTTTGTATATCGTATCTCTGATTTAATAAGAAATTCGAAAAAATGAATAGTGAATATCTATCATTTTTAGTGAAAGAAAAAAGACTATATAAAGTTTGCTCGATGTAATACGTACATAATATCTAATAAGTACAATAGGCTTATAATTTGTTTGCTATACCCTGTAATTACTCTTATCAATCATTCTATGATTGTTATGCGATATTTACGAATTTTAAGCAATATGATGGGCAGACTAGCTCGGCTCCTTTTTTAATCATTCGTGTTATTGATAAAATACTATAATTGCTATGCTTTCCTCTCTTCCTACTGGGTTCTTATTTTTTTGTTTGATTATTTGATTTAGTTTATTATATCACGCGCTTGTATTTGTTTACTATTAGTGGATATGATTTATGCGTGCTCTCAGAAGATAAATACGGTCACAGTAAAAGACTCATCGGCGATTGTTGTATTATTATTCTATTAATTAGTACTAATATATATCAACAATAAATAATAAACAAAGAGAAAGAAGGTCCGTTTGATTTTGTTTTGTAAGATATATGTTGTGCACATATTATACTATATAAGCTACTTCTACAACATACTCATATATATAGGTAGTCATAAAAATACGTAATAGCATATCATAGTCAATTTTTTTTTTCATTTTTTTTGTCATATTACGATAAATATTTTTGGCATATAATGGCATTATATTTTATCTGGACTAGAAAAATAACGTACCATGGTGCACATAGCATTTGTTTTTCACAACTGAATAACTTTTCTGTTTGTGTCACCAGACTATCATCTTTATATGAACCTACTTATATTATGATATGTACGCTATATTAGGCACAAATATATATACAAAGAGAATCCTCTTTAATCAAGATATTATGCTTTCATTTGTTACTCACATAAATCTATTACTTTTTATGTTTGAATAATTCATTTTATTGAAGTCAGTGCACAATAATAGTAAACAATCTACGTACAGACAATCTAAGATCAAAAAACCGACGTTAATTTTTTTATCTTTTAAATACTTTACATAAGACATGTAAGAACATGATTATCATGCGTATATCGAATATAACTATCATTGGTTTCTTGCTTTCCAAACAACGGAATGGATAGTGCATAATATGTAACTCAAAATAAAAAGCACCTATTTTTTGTATGTCAAAAACTGTTCAGGGTAAGAAATTTTGACCTATACATACTCTATTTCTTTGTTTTCCGTAGTATGATGTAGAATGATAATAATAGCATGTATGTAGTTACAATGGAAGCTTTATAAAAAAGTAACATTTAGAACTGTCATGATTAAATAGATTATAGCAATATTGAACGTTCCAGTTCGTTTTAATAGTGATGGTGTTAATGTTAAGTTTTACCAGCCACAATTGGAAATTTTAACTCAAATCACAGCCAAAGTAAGTTCCTGAAATCTTGTGCCTTCCCGTTCTCCTTTTTTTTAAGACAATTCATAATGGCATTACCGCGATCCCACCAAGCAGCTTATACACCTTCTGAAATCGAATTTCTTGCTGGAGAAGAAGACATTATTATTATTCCCACCCATTCCATGCCAAAGTTACAATTCATTAGTGTAACTATCATATGTTTATATACTTTTTATACGACGGGGAGAATCAAGTATTATTGAAAAGGAAAGAAAAAGACGTCTTATAAACTGAACAATCTCATATAGGGCTCATTTGGACCATTCCGTCCACCGTTAAAAGCAAAAGTACCACTTTGGCTTGCACTCATGTTGAAAAAGCATCATATGTGTAATATATTATCACCCGAGTGGCTCAGTGTTGGTAAAGCAATTTATTTATGTTTTTTTTTAATTTTTAGTGAACGCGAAAATTATCAAAAACGCGTAAATAACACGCGAAGAGCAACAAAAAAAAACTCACTACCTTTTCGCATCTATTACTCGAATTTTATAGATAATTTAAAAAAGATGCTAAATGATGAAGAAACTGTAGCCGAATTTAGTCCTTTACCATTTCATTATATGGAAGTATCAATGATGCTTTTAGAAAGGTAATAATAACATGTAGCAGTTAAAGTTTATAAATAAATAACTTTTATCGACTCTTACTTATTATAATTGATAGTGCATCTGAAGACATCCCAAATAGTGAGCAAGTTAGAAGATATCTGAAAGATTTACGTGAAACCAGACAATCGAAAGCACGAGCAGGCCTTGCTGTACTCGATGATCGATATCTTGGGGTAACAAAAAAAGCCATTCATTTTTCACTATATACAAAAATAAATACTAAAAGTACTGATCTATATAATTTTAGATGAATAATCTTTCTTTGATGGAAATCAACGAAATTCGACCTTTCTTTTCACGAGCATTCTTAGAAATGCGAAAATTGAATGCAGAAGAATCGAACAATTATTCACAACCTCCTGCCTAAAATAATTAATATATATGTATATACAAATATATATACCCACATCCACCAATCAACCAATCCAAATAATTATCACTATCATTCTATCAACATATTTACATCACTTCCATTTTTTGTTTTTGTTTTCTTTTCTTTCCTTGTTTTGAATTAATAATCATGTATATAAATATATAAAATGTTGCATTTCTTTTATCTTTCTCTAGTTTGTACTTTTAAACATAGCATGGTAAAACGGAAAATGGCTGAATAGGACGAGTACTTTCGAGATCCAATGCATACATCATACATTCCTTGCCACGATCTGCACGTGCTGTCTTTTGATAAATACGACCAAGATGAAACCTATTATTATTATTATTATTATCATTTCTGTTAATAAATCGTGTACATTTAGCCATATATAAATATTCTTTTTTTTTTCTTACCATGCTTCTGCACAATCCCAACCAAATCCTTTTGTAACAGAATCTAAAATGCCTTCCGCCATATCGAGATCGTCCATTTCGATATACACGCGCGCTAACCATACACAAGAATCAACATCATTCACATTCGTCACTAAACCCTTTTCAAAAGATTCTATTGCATGGTCCATGTTTTTATCAGCTAGAAAGAGCTGACCAAACGTACACCATACTTGTGGATTGGATGAACAATTTGCATTTTCGGCTTCTTCAATGGCTTTCAGCGCTTCTTCATTTTTACCAAGTTTAATAAAGAAGGATGCCGATAAAAGCCAAAGATTGGAAAGAATACGGGCTGCTTGCTCTTGTCGTAATCGTAGTAACATTGGAATACGTGGTGGAATTGTGGTAGGCTGTGATAAGGTGTAAATACTGCCTAATGAATTACTTCGTATGGAAGAACCACCTGTTGTTGTCATAACGGATCCATTTTCGTGTGCACCTATTTTTTTTTTGTATAGTTAGTGGAATCGCTGGATGTTGTTAGAGCAAACGTGTACCCTTTTCAATATGTTTTTCTGTTCGTTGTTCTGAAGCCCTTTATTACCATTTTCGTTAGTACCAGTAGCAGCAACAGAGGGTATAGATGATTTGCTTTGATCATTGGATAAATCGCGTTTGGATCGACGGGAACTGCTACGAGAGCCGAATAGGTGGATATGATAATGATGATGATGCTTTGAAGATTGTGTTGAAACCGTTTTTATACTTTCTGTATCTGCTTGATCGTCGTTTGGATCTGGGACAGTCAAAAATGGAGATGCCTTGTGACTCGTCGCCATTCCTTCTTCTGTTTTCCCATTAAAATTCGATGCAGATCGCGCCCGGGTTGACGATGAAAGACTACCCTTCATTCGAATATTGCTTGTGCTTCGCACATCATCATGAGAGCGAGAAGCAGAAATATGTTTTTCGTCCAGTACCTGAGGTAGCAGAGCTCGTCCAGAGCCCCCATTGTTACTAACACTTAATCCACGTCTGCGTTGTCGTTCCGATAAGTGAGTAGTAGCACTGGAGGTAGCAGCCATCTCGCTCATATTTCCAAATAATCCTGATATCACCATACCATTTTGTTTATAAAAACCTTTTGCACCTGAAATACTCGTTTCTCGTTCTTGTAGCATACTTATTTCTTCACTGCTTGAGCTTGGATCCAATCCAGACACCTTTCCATAAGTTGCGAATAATTCTTCTTGTGCTTCCAGTGCCTTTTCTGGTCCATCCATAGCCCCCAAGAGTAAACAACGAGTTATTTGTAACGATATTTGTTGTGCTATTTGTTCAGGTGTCTCCGATTCTTCAGATTCCTGCAAACCAATGTCGCATGTTTTCAGAGCCCGCGGAAGATCATCTTGAATAGGACATGAACATGCCAATGTTAGTAGATGCCATGAAGGAAGATGTTTTGGATTTAATTGTAAAGATTTAGCGACGGCTTGTACAGCTTGTTGAATATCATGCATTTCTGCATATTGTAACGCAAGTTGATAATGTGTTTCCCAAGCGATTGGATCCATATCGGCAGATTCTGATAACGATTCTAATGCCTTTTCATAGTAAGAAGATCGAAGTACTGCGTCATGTGCTGAAGAAAAATACAAAACACATAACTCGATCAATATAATTACATTCTTAGCTCAAGGACAAAAACAACATAAATATATATCATTTGAAGAAAAACTCACTTTGACGAGCCAAAAGACTATACGTCGAACCAACAGCTCGATGAACTTGAGCAGCTAACTGTGTCCAATTCGTTTCCCCCCGGGTTTCTTCTTCCAGCGATACTTGCTCAATTTTCTTTTTAGCTAACTCGGCCAAAATAAGAGCTTGAGCACCATCATAAAGATGGTTGCATTGGGTTCGGATAGCTGTTAAAAAGACCTCAAGAATGTTTTCCAAAGGCTCGTTCTCCATAGTATGGTTGGCAGCAATCGAGCCGCTATGGGCAACGCTATCACGAACAAGGTTATCAATCAAACCATCCTCTACTGGTGGAATGGGTATACATTTACCAGATTCATTCACAACCAATGCTTCGCCTGTTTGACATGCTTCTTCCCATGCTTGAGAACTTAGACCTATGAGATAGACATAAGTCTTTAATGCATGTTTTGCCTCTTCAAAGTCACCAAGTCGATCCAATGCAAGAAATAAATGACGCATGATGCTTGGTGAATTGAATGTCCGTTGCGCTGCACGATTGAGAATCTAAGTAAATCATTTACCGTTCAAAAAAAAAGAGTAAATATACCCCTCTTTCCACTACTTTTTCTTATCTTGCTCATTGCTCTTTTAGATTACCTCTGTAAATCCTCTTAATTGACTTGGTGTTGCCCCACACAAATCTATATCCTTGGCAAGTTGTTCCACAAAGCTGAGTATCAATGAGTTGCTTTGACCGACTTTTGGAAATTGAACAAGCGAAAACAACGCTTGTTCGTAAAATGTATGAATGGCCATGATTTCATTTTCAAATGCTTGTTGGTCAGAGGTTCTATAGAATAATACACGTATACAGCTATTTGCTACCTTTTTTCTTTTATATCATCATCACCACGAGTAAGATAATTAAAATAATAACACTAATAATAATTACTCTGGAATATCTGTCGGAGGGGTATATTCATCTTCGGTATAAAGATAAGATAAATACTGAGCGGAAAACTTTGCAATAACCATTCTTTTATGAATCCTCCAAGTATAAGGTTGCGAGGCTGTCACTTTTTGATATGCTCGAATAAATTCAAGGGTTAATTTGGTATCTGAACTGAAAAAAATCATAATAATAAATGATAGTAAAGACGCAACAAATAAGTTTATAAATAGATAATAAGTAAATAAGCCGCTAACATCAGTTTTCGTACTTACTTTGGTTGCATAGCAAGTAATGTTGCTCTATATAAAGCTTCTTCAGCCCATTCCATAAAGACGTGATCTTCCTTAATATTGGATGATTCATTTAAAAGGGTAACAATGCCTTGATGACTCTGTATAGCTGAATCAACACTTCCAGTTTGTTCGTGGGATATGGCTATTTTAGTACTATATTAGTTTAAAGCATATATGTGGTCATATATTTATATAACACGTATGTAACTTCAAATAGTATGGAATTTATCAGTTAATTCTTGCCTTTCATAGCGCGGGCCTGAAGAAATAAAGTTAGACCATATCCTGTCATCACCTCCGTCTTATTAAATGATAACTGTTCTACTATTTCTAAGGTTGTTTCAAATTCACCCGTTTCAAAATAACATCTTGCTAACACAACTTTACAAAACTAATCAAATTTATACTTTTAAGTATTATTATTACAGTAAGTATGAAAACAAGAACAAGAAAAGTAACTTCTTACCTCTTTTTCACTTTCTGTAACTCCATCATCCTGAGTTTGAAGAACCGACTGAAGTTGCAGTAATAAAGGACGGACTTGTTCATTCTTCAACCGGCATTCCCAAGCAATAGTGTCTGGGTCGTCATGTTGATGTACAATACCGCTCATTGCTTTATTTTCTGAATCATTGATCAATTGTCCAAGCGTTGCTTCAACAAGAACAGTTTGTTCTAATACTAAGTACATGCGTCGTATATATTCGTATATATTTGTGTTAAGAAAATAAAAGTTTGCAGAAAAAAAAACGAAGATATCTTTTTAGGTGTAACCATACCTTGACCGGTGCCATTATATTTTTTATATCTTCTTGCAAGATCAGGGATGGCACTCCAATTGCCTTTACATCGAGCAGCTTCTAGATCTTTTGCTAGCTGAGATGCTTTTCCAGTTATCATCTAAATTCAAAAAAAAAAGAAATGGGGTAAAGAGAAAAGAGGAGTAAGAGAAAGCGGAAATGCAAAGACCAGCAATTGACACGATTAAAAATGCACCAAAGTGTGCATGGAAAACAGAGCTCAGATCTAAAACACGTGATGTCATGCTTTCTTGGGATAGTGATTGTGCTTTTTTTAATATTAGAAAATGAAATTTCAAGTAGTTTTTATTCATAGTAATCAGAGCTAAAGATCTTTTGTAAATAGTCGAAGGGATCATGTGTATTTAAACATCACAAAGAGAAAATTCCTCAAAGAATTGGGGGCTATTAGTAAGTACTGGGAAGCATTGTGAGTAAGGTAAACGGGAATCTATGTCAAAAGAATTCATATGAGCAAACATGCATGAGGTTTGAAATAGTATAAATAAAATAGTTGAACAGTGATATTTATACAGGACTTACTAACCAAAGTCTGACAGTAAAACTACTTGAAGGAAGAAGAAGCAGCTGTCTAAATAAGCGATAAATGTACCAAAGCAACAAGTGCTTGATTCATCAGTCTCTTCTACAAGCGTACACATTCTTCCAGGCCACTTATTCATCTTCAACGTTGACGTCTATAGAGTCATACATTTTTGAGTTCTTAATCCAATTATGAGTTTTAGGAATTCAAGTACCTGAGTCCTTATGAAAAAGAAAAAATGATGATTAGGAAAAGGAAAATGCGGTTGTCTGATATGACAAAGATCACAATATATTTATAGAATATGTAAAGGTGTGTTTTTTTGTCGAGTGGTTGAAAAACCTTTGCTTGAATAACAACAATAGCAAAACAACAACCATAATCCAAAAGAAAAAATCACTTGGGAAGATTATGTTTCTTTAATACGTAATATAATGTTTATTTTGATTATTGCTATCATTGTTTTACTATGAACTTGAAGGTTTATTATCAATATTTTTTCAAAATCATGTGTTGTACGAAGGACACTTGTAACCGAACTGGTCTTTCAATGAACTTATATAGTCAATATATATGTTGGTGCAAACTACGTTCTTTGGAGCATCTCTGAAAAAGAGCTTGTATAAAAAGTTAATAAGACTGATTATAATTATTAAGTACGCGAGTATTGGCTATTTTCTAATTAGTAATTCACTTTAATTGTGTAGTTTTAAAGCAGAAATCTGACAAAACTGAAGAAGTATTGCACAATTAAAATCATCAATGATTAAAAAAAGTGTACGTAACTTCTTTTTGCTTTCGCTAGCATCTGTAATTTTAGCACTTGTAATAATCTTTATTATACTTGTAGTTACGTAACATTTATATCATACATTACACATTAATGAAGTTATCATTAGCAAAAAAGCATATACATATATATAAATTTATCTTGTCTATCAAATAATTATCATCAACTTGCGCTTCTTTTTCACATATCATATTTTCTAAATAAAAATTATTATTATGAGTAAATACGATTTATTTTGGTGTGTAACAGATTTTTATTTTGCCCGTCATATATAAAAATTAAGTCTTTATATAAGAATAAACTTCGCGTTAAGTAACGTATAAAATAGATGGACAGAAAAAAATACTATTTGAGGACATCGTCGATATGCACATTATAGCTTGTAGTAGACTTACTATCTTTTCTTATGCTGCTATAATAATAGATTACAAAGATTAATCCCCGCATGCATTAGGAGCACATCCACAAAGCTGTAAAACTTTCAAGTATATTTTTTATCTGCGCTGGGATCATTGTTTTATATTTTATTAACAAACTTATCTCTTTTTTTTTAACTCTCATTCAATACGTATGGTAATTGGTCTCGAGTTTCTTGCTTTATATATATGTACATATTACGAATTCTAGCAGATCTATTGGACCAATGTATACATTCAAATGATATAAATGTAACAGCACTGAATTTGTTCTACAGTATTGTACGTCGTATCTCATAAAAATACTTTAAGAGCTTTGTCTTCCAAACATAAATATTATATAAGGTAGGTTGATAAAACCATACTTCCCACAAAATGTAGCCTATTATACCACCACTCACAGGAACTTCTTATCTTTGTATCTTTCAGTGTTAAAAGGATCGAAAAAGTCTTGCTTTCCCATTCATTTAAGGTTTCTATTTAGGCATTTTGGTGTCAGAATAATCCTACTTTCTTATTCAATTTAAAATATGGATATGTATAAAACCAGAAGAATTTTTAGGGAATGCTCACCCAGAAACACAAAAAAAAAAGTCTTTTACTTCTTTCACAACAATACATATACAAAATTTTGCAGTATTATCCTAGTATTATATATAAAGTGGTTGATCAGAATTTATTTGTTTACTCATGTATGTTCGCTACTTGTGCTAAAGAAAAGAAAGGGGGGTGAGAGTATTTCTCCTTTTTCCATATAAGTATTCGATTTAATGATAAACTAGATAAATGATATCTTTCTGATAACGGTTGCTCAACAATGAAAATTTTAGTGTAAACTATCACTATTATATATGCGTATTGTGATAAGTAGTGCTGTTATTTTTTCGCTCCTGTTCCCCAAGTTATGGTTTTTTGTGGCTCTTGTTTCAGAAGATTTTCCCATTGAACTTACAAGATCCAAAAAAAGATGACCAACAAATGATGTTATGTAGTAAAATAATATAAATAGTTGCATTTTATTTACGATTTTGATGATATATTGAAACGTTTATATAAATAAAATACATTCATGACGCTCGTATTCTCATAAATAATAAGAAACCCATGATAGAACCACATTAAGTAAATACGAATACTTATTTGAGCCTGTCGGTTTTTTACGTCGAGTTAAAAAGGCGTCCCTTCCTTTAATCAGGACGTTTTATAGAAATTTAACTGATATTCTTATATAATAGTAGCACTGAACGAATAATAGGTGTGTATATGAAAAGTTTTAGACAGATACTTTTTTTTTTGTTGTTGAAAAGAAGAGAGAAAAAAGAACGCTACAAACAGGTTACTAATATCAATCGAGATGACAATAGTGGTAATAAGTGCCTATGCGCGAGAAATAATTATACGTAGCATATAAATAAGAATTATACTATTCATTTGAAAGTTAAATGTAAGTCAATGTACACTATTATTATCACAACTGGAGCAACACCAGAAAAACCATAACATCATGGGATGTTACCTGGTGTTATTTTATTTTAACCACGGTTAACTCTCGCCTTTACAGAAATGTGGTTGGTAACCTGCAACTTGTAATGGGAATTTCCACGGAATGACCACTGTAGATGTTACTGAATGTAAAAGAAATGTCCCATCATATCCAACAATTTGAAATAACAAAAGACGATATAGTTTACCAATGAATAAACAACACAAAACTTTTTAGAATCGAAGAAAGAAATCATACCCAATTGATCTAGTTTTGATCTAGTTTAAGCTACGTTTTAGAGTAATCTAAGGTTACTCTTGTTGTCCATACGTATTCTCCTGCTCTTATACATTTGGAATAGCTGTCGCCTCACTCATCCATTAGCTCGCATCCATCATAGACCCGTCTAAAATGGAGCTTTGTGAACTGGGAGTGTGATAAGGTGCTATCAACAACAAGTGGTCATTTGATTACATTTTAAGAATAAAGCATATAATTTCATTGCTCTTATTAAAAATTCCAAAATAAACAGCGAATCCAAAATAAAAGGATTTTATACAAAGTAAAGCAAATTCGACCGAGTGTTTCTATCCTTCCCTTATTATCAACTTCTATAAAGGACTTCCAATGTCACAACAAAACATCGGACAGTCGCATGGTTGTAGTAGTGGCTCGAGGGTTGCCTATAGCAGTTGTTTAGATTTTGCTAAGGGAGACTTTTATTAGCTCCCATGAAAATATTTAAATAAAACTTTTTTTTTGTTATCCTCCTCTCCTCTCTTTTTCTTTTTATTACTTAACTACTTTAAAAATGAGTAAAAATCTTTTTAATGTATTGGAATCGGACAGACTCTCCATTATTGATGAAAAACCACCACGAGAAGATTCATCAGAAAAAACGGAAATAATTACAATACATTCAGACTCCCACATTCAAAATCAACGACAACATATTCAAAATAATACAAAAATTACTACCGATGGCACCAGTAGAAGTACTGACAGTGAGCCTACGAATGAAAAAAGGTATAATAGTAATAATAATGACAAAACAGTGGTCGGGACTCATTGGAGTGCTTGGTATGTTACTGCCTGTGTTATGATTGTCAACGCAGCATGCGCGATAATGTGGACAACCATGTCCAGTGCACCAGTTTCTACCATGGAGTGGATGCAGGTTGATTTAACAAAATTAAATTGGCTCTCGAATGTCGCTGCAATAAGTAATGCAACCTTTTCTCTTGTGGCTGCTTATGCATATGAACGCTTTGGTATCAAGACTTGTGTAAGTAGCGACAGTATCCATTGCATTCTTCTCCACTCTCTTTTAATTATTTTTACTATGCATGACATTAATATATTGGCTGAATTAACTGATGATACGTACATACTAAAGAGAGTTTGACTATTAACACAAAATATAAATATAATAGCTTGTGGGATCAGCTTTTATTAATTGTATTGGTTGTTGGATAAGATGTATTGCCATTATGGTAGCTCCTGAAAAACGATATTTTATAATTTTACTTGGACAAGTAATTGCTAGTATAGGTGGACCGTTTGTTTACAAGTACGTTTTATCTTAAATCTAATTTGCGATGAGCATTTCTTTCGAATATAATTTATTACGACGTTATGCTTACATCATTGTTATTTTACTTTATGTTTCCCTTGTATTATTCATAAATCAAACGAAACAATAGTATTGCACCAAAGGTAAAGTAGAATAATGTATTCTCTTCATTACTTTGTTAATTTTTACAGAGAAAAAATGCTTAATTAAGTGGTATAACAGCTGGTCTCTGTGTGGTTTGCACCTAAAGATCGCATTATTGCCAATACTTTGATATGTAAGTTATTTTTTTTCGGATGCGTTTTTTTGCTTAAATCCGTCACATAAGGGGTTAAATAAGGGATTAATATATTTTCTTGGTTTGTTTGTCTATTTTTTGCCCTTAATTATCATTGTTTAGCTTTATCAATCGGAATGCTTATCTCACCATTGCTGATGCCGAGATTAGCTAATGGAGCAAGTCAAGTACCGTTTACTGTAAGTTTTATTAATATTATAATACTTTTCTAATACGTAATAAATTGATTATTTATTGATAGTATAATGATCATGGGGTATCTGTAGATAATATATACACAGTACCATCATGATTTATTATATTGTTACTATGATTCTCGATAATATTTGACGTGAGATATATTACGTATGATTGATAAAGAAAAAAAAACAGCTATTAATAACTTGTTTTATTTGTTTATAATATATATTTGTTGTGAAATTTATACAGCTAATTGTTGTTGCAATTATATCCACGGCATGTGCTATTCCCATCATATTTACGCCAAGTAAACCAAAAAGTTCCCCATCCATGAGTGCCGTTGCAAATAGAATGACTATATGGGAAGGAGTGAAAACCTTATCGAAAAGTTTCCAGTTCTGGACTATTTGCATATTGACCGCAATTAATGGTGGCATGTATTTTACCATGAGTGTGGTCGTCATCGAAGCCGCCACTCCATTTGGATATTCTGAACAACAAAGTGGTATTGCCGCCTCTTTATTAATGCTTGGTGGATTCATCAGCGGTAGTATGATTGGTTACTGGATTGGTAAAACTCAACAACATCTTTTAATTATCAAATTATTGACCCCTATGGTTTGCGGGACTTATACGATGGTTATATTTGAAGGTAAGATGATCTTTTTTTTTTATATATATACGAAACCCCTTTTGTTTTTTCCGATTTTTAAATTCTTCAGCTCCGTTTATCCTTAATTCATGATGTAACTGTTAGCTTTTTTAAAAAAAACTGTATTTTTTACGCTAAAAATGTTTATGATTCGATATTTTATATAAACTTATTGTTAGTCGTGCCAAATGCATATGGAGTACTATTATGTCTTTGTTTCATGATTGGATTTTTCGCTATGGGATTATTTCCAGTTCAACTTGAGTATGCGATGGAGAGTAGGTTATCTTTACGTAATTATATGGTATTACATTCTTTACATATATAACCATATTAATTTTTATTATTGAATGTTATGTTGATAGTCAGTTTCCCTGTTCCTGAATCAGTATCAAGCAATATAATTTGGTCAATAGCAACCGTGTTTTTGTTGATATTCACAGTTTTGATGGATGCTTTACGAGCTGGACCAGATGCAACGCCTCCAAATAACATGACCATGTCCATGGTTGCGGCAGCTATAATTATGTGCGTAGGATCAATCCCTTGTATCTGGTTAAAAGGAGATATGAAACGAATGGCTGTTGATCAAGAAGCAATTGTTATTTAATTTACAGTATATCGTCATATACATATACTATAAATTTACTATGTACATAAAATGTTTTAATAAGTAGAATATTCTTTTTTAACAGTTATGTTTTTTATACATTATATAGTTGTTATCATATTAATAATAAAAAAAAGAATGAACATAAGTAAGAAAAGCATTTTTTTTTGTCATAAATATAATTATACGTATAATTATATAGACTATGATATTTAATATTGCACATGTCGTCGAGAATGACGAGTGGGGGGAGTTTCTAATCCATTTTTTGTGAACTACATTTCATTATTAAATTATCAACAGCAATCCAATCAAGCATCACATATAAAAAATATTGATGTATAATAAATATGATATCACTTTTATTAACATAATTGGAGGAGATTTATTGTTTGTATATATATCATTCTGTATGTATGTATGTATTGAAAGTATTATGGACAATATGGTTTTTTTTTCGTTTGCTGTTGTTATGAAATAGATGTTTGATAGTTTATCTTCATTATTTATTTGCGATCGAGGCCCATCTGCCAAAATGCAATCTCAAGTCGAGTTCCTTGTTCGAAGATTTCACAGACTTCTCGAAAACGAGAAGGAGAGGTAGATACATTGTGAATTGCTAATTCCTCCAATAATTCTATTATAGACATCAAAGAATAATAGTTTCAGTTCATTCGCCCTTTATAACATAATATTAGTAATACTAAAAGGATACTTTCCCCTTTGTCTTACCTTTTCCTGCAACCACTGCACTTTGGAAAGAATCATTAGCATAGTTTTTGATCCAACGCCAATAAGGATTACCCTCTATAAATAATATGTCAATAGTTAGCCTTTGTTTACAATAGAAACCAATATTTAATAATATTTTGCTTTGTAACTATGTGGAATTATATTACCTCGTTTGGTGTTAGGATCATTAAACAAAAAAAGACCGAGTTCACCATAACCTAATAAACAAGGTCCCATGGCAACTTGAAGATCCAATTGATCACCTGTAGCACCCTTATCAAGAACATATCGAGTATAGGCAACATTGTACACACTTTCTTTGGTTGATAAAATATCTTCTTTAGATATACCCCATTCTTCACAATACTAGAAAAACAAACACCGTTTTTGTTTTGATTATCAGTGAATTCCATTGATCAGTTTTTCTTTCCTTTTCTTATTTCGTTATTTTACCTTTAAATGCATTTGCATTTCTTCTTGTATATGCATGATGATTTTAGCATTACGAGCAGCCATATCAATATTAGGTGCTATATGAATATATGTGTATGTATATTCAATCAAGAGGACAGAGTATATTAGCAAATTAAACTGAAAATGATTCATAATTTCTTTACTTGTCTTACATTTGTAGGCAGCCAAAGCTGCAGAACGAGCATAGTGTTGTAAATAAAGATAATCTTGTTTAAGATAGAAAATAAAAGATTCTTTAGGAAGTGTACCATCAGCCATACCACGTACAAATGGATGATGAAGAAATTCATCCCATAAACCAGCTGGAAGAGATTCGATCAATGCTTTGACGAAACTTTTGCTAATATAATATGGATTTTTTTTTAAAAGAAAAAGTGAGTTTTAGAAAAGAGCTGGGGGGAGGGGGGAGGGATGTTTACAGTCTACATTATTACGATTCTTTACCCAGAATAAGGTCGGGAATGAATATTATGGAAATGATTGACGGGACCAGCACCTTTTCCAAGTGAGACTAATGACGAATTAATGGCATCTTGAATATAGGTTGTAGCGCACTTGACAGCGCTGAGTACTATATACATATCGGTAGGGGAAAAAAAGTTAGTTGATTTTTTAACTTGTTGAAAAAAAGATACAGTTATTCTTACCATTATGGCCCTTAGCAAGTTCACCCGCAATAGCAGCTGAAAGAGTACATCCAGTGCCATGTGTATCTTTTGTATCCAAATAATCGTTGACAATTTCATGAAAAGCCCCACTTTTTGAATCATACAAAACATCCACTACTTTTGGACTTCCATTGATATTTTGAGGTAAATGTCCTCCTTTAACCAATACATATTTTGGACCCAAGGCACCTAACTTTTTAGCTCCTTCCTTGACATCATCCAATGTTTTAATCGATCCACTTGGTTGACCCAACAAAACTTCAGCTTCAGGGATATTGGGAGTTAATATCATGGTGATGGGTAATAATTCATCAATTAAAGCCTTGACAGCATCATCGGCCAAAAGCTTAGATCCACTTGTAGAAATCATTACGGGGTCCACAATTAATTTTTCATGAGGGTATTTTTTTAAAGTTTCAACGATCGTGTGGATAATCGGACCGGAAGATAACATACCAGTTTTGATTGCATCGGTACCAATGTCACTCAAAACAGCTTCTAATTGTTTTCGCACAAAATCCGTTGGAATGTTGTGAATGGCATCGACACCCAAAGTGTTTTGTGAAGTTAACGAAGTTAATACAGAACTGCCATAAACATTGAGGGACGTCAGCGTCTTAATATCGGCTTGGATACCAGCGCCTCTATATTATGATTATTGTAATGAAAGTTAAATTAGCATATATTATATATATATATATTGACATGAGCCAATGAATTTTTAATAGATAAAAGAGAACAAGAATAAAGTCTTACCCTCCACTGTCACTACCAGCAATGGTCAAAACTTTAGGAATGCTTGACATTTATATGCTATTACCAAACTAAAAATAATAATAATAATAAAAACGCGGGAGTGCACAGGGAAAAACCGAACATTTTTCTCCGTTTTGTCACACAAAAAAGCTGATTTTTTTTTGTGTAAAATATACACATACCCTTCCAAACATCCATCCTCAAAAGAAAAAAATTATGACGATTAAAAAAAAAACAGAGAATTGTTTAATGTGAAAAAAAAATGGAATAAAAAAAGTACAAGCATAAAAAAAGAAAGACTAGATTACAAATTGTTGCTGTTTGTGGTAATAGTAGTTATGAAGTTGTATTGTAATAAATGATATTGGTGGAATTGGTTGTGTTTGTGAGTGTGTGTTTGTGAGTGTGTGTGTGTGAGTGTGTGTGTTATATTTATATATTGTTTGTTGTTAATCTTTTTTTTTTCTGATCCGTTGAATCCATTATTCTTTTTTTATTTCTTCATGCCCTTCTCAACTATATAAATCTATTTGGCGCCCATCATTGCCTTGAACTCTTCAAAACTGATCTGTCCATCGCCATCAACCTGAAAATAAAATTAAAAGAAAAACATTAGCTTTTCTTTTCGTATGAAATCTTCCCGCGAATAATTTATATCATATATAATAATAACATACATCAGCTTCTCTGATCATAGCATTAAGTTCATCTTCTGAAAGTTCCTCATTCAATGACTTCATGACCTTTTGAAGTTCTTCACGATCAATCAATCCATTACCATCCGCATCAAATACTCTAATATATGAATAAATAAATACAGTTGATAATTAGTATATATGTTACTTACGTGTGTAGATATTTTGAATGTAAATAACCTAAGCCAACCATTTTGTTGATGGAAAGAAAAAAAAAAAGCTTACCTGAATGCTTCCTTCAAATCATCAGCTTCATTATCCGTCTTTAAATTCTTAACAAGACCCAAAAATTCATCAAAATCGATTGTACCGTTACCATCAGCATCAACATCATTTACCTATGATATATTAATATATAACCCCACCATAACGGTTAAAAAATTTAAACTTTTTTTTGTTTCGAACTAGCAATAAAATGAAGTATTTACCATGTCTTGTAATTCGGCATCACTAGGGTTCATACCAAAAGAACGGAGAACAACACCAAGTTCTTTTGCACTAATGCTACCATCACCATTCTTATCGAATAATTGAAAGGCTTCGCGGTATTCCGTGATTTGTTCGTCTGAAAGTTGATCTGCCTATATAGTTTGATATCCAACAACCCATATTTTGGGAACAAAAAACCCCGGGGTTTTTTAATCAATAAACTTCTCACTGTAACTTTTTAAAACATAATTTTAAACAAGAAAAAAGAAAAGTTACCATTGTTAAAAGAAAAAAAGTTTATAAAACCGAAAGAGAAAAAATAATTGTTGTATATATAGAAAAGTGGAAAAAAGGAAATCAAAAAGGCTGTGCACTACCCTTTCGCTTAGCAACGAAAAACGCGATGTGACTCGCTGTACGACTTAAAAATACCGTTGAACGTTACACAAGGGTTAAAGAGTTCTTTTTTAATTGGCCCTTTGATTGATAATTGAGAGAGAGCAAGAAATGACCCTATTTATATATTATATGTGTCAATTGTGTTCATAAATAAGCCTATACTAAAAAGAATTATATTTCCTTTGTGCTGCGCTGCACCTGATTCATATGACATGATCTTTTACCATAACAAATAAAATTATCCTTCCTTCTCACCCCTTCTTTTTAACAAGAATCAAAAACGGAAGATACGGGATGAATGAGTATGCATGATGATCGATGATATAACACGTAATGAATGATTAATTTATATGTAATGATGTTGGTATGATGAAGAACAAAAAAAAAGTGAAGAATGTAGTTTTGTTTTTAATCGTATGATGCACTTTCATTGAAAAAACAACTTGAATTTATCCCTTTCTTTCTTTCAGTAAAAGCAATAATAACAACATATCCTTATGTCAACAACTGACTGGTACTTATTATCACCTTGGTAATATTAAAGAAAAAACAAAATTATACTAACAGCCATAACCATAAAAATAAAATTATTTAAAAAGAAAGTGGATTTTATATTTCTGTTTGCATTCTTTTTCGTTTTGATTCAATTAATTATTATGAAACTTCTCGCTACCGCTTTATTTGCTACTCTTTCCTCATTTGTATTGGCTGATCGACTTCCTGATGTACATGGTGCACCATCTGCTGCCTATGTCAAAGAAAGTTTGAGACCCCCAGAAAATCATAATGCCTATGATGTCTTGTATGCCAAAGGCAATCGTGTCTATCAATGTAATCCAGAACGCACTGGTTTCCAACATTGGTATAATGTTCAAACACACGCATTTTTGTATCCTACTAAGGAGCGCAAGGAACCATTTGATCTTGCTGGTCTTGAAATTGGTCAGGTGGCTATGGCACCTTTGAATGGAACAGCGTATGTTTTATTGGTTTATTTACTTTAATTATATGTGATGGATGCTTGCAATCATTAAAAATAACCTATTCGTATACTATTGATTATATAGAGCGGATCCCATGGACCCTGTTCCTGTTATGTATTATTATCCTGATGGATCATGGGTCGGTACTACTCGTCCATTAAAAACAACAACAATGGAAGAAGGTCGTTCTGAACGTGGTGATGCAGGCAATTTGGATGATCATTTGGAACCTGTTATCTTTAATTCCGATGATGGTTACTTTTCACATGCCAAATATGTTGTTCGTATTGGTTCATTGGATGGTGTTCGTCCTGCAGCTGAAGATTGTACCTATAAGGGAAAGTTGGTTAATAAACCATTCACTGCTTTCTTTTTATTGTACACTGACCAAGCAGGTGAAGAAAATCTAGCTCAAGAGCAAGAAGAATGGAAGCGTATGGTTGAAGAATACAAAGTTGCTGATTCTGCTTATTAAAGAAAGATCTATTTCATTTTAATTTATTTTACTTTTGATGTCAACCTATTTTTTATTATGAAAAACAGAATAAACATATGAAACCAAATATTGTAACACGTCGCGCTAATTCAAAAGAAAAAGAAAACGCGCTTTTATTTCGCGCGGTTGGCCAATTTTTTTTTTTTTCAGGAGGTTCCATTTTTTTTTTTTTGGATACTTTACATTCAATTGAATTAATTAAACATGTCAGAACGATCACGTAGAAAAAGAAGACAAAGAAACACACCCGTTAGGTGAGAATAAAAGATAATGATAAATTGGATCTAAAGGCAACCAATAAAATCTTACACACACACACACACACACACTTGACTTTATTCTTAATTCTATTTCTTACATAATATAGTAATGTTCATTATGTTGGTTACGTCGAAGACGAAGAATCCGTCGAAGCCATTATGAAAAAGTTTGCTGAACTTGAACGTATTCAAAGTGAAATTGCAACCAGTTCACCTGCACCTGAAGAAAATAAAGAGAATGTGGGTGACGATAATGATAATAACAATAATAGTAACAATAATAGCAACAAGGAAGAAGCACCAGCAACACCAGTAACAGAAGAAGGTTTAACTGAAGAACAATTACAAGAAGTATTTAAACGTACATCAGCATTTACTGTGAGAAGTGCAATGATGGAAACTCATGACGAAGATTTGGATGCTATGGAATTATGGCAAGTCGAGTTCCATGAAAACAATATAGACGAATTATTTGAAGAAGAGTAAGTTTACTATAATTATGATTGTTATTGTTTCTACTATTTGTTAACGACATTATCAAAAAACACAGCGACTATGTACATGTGGATGATGACTTTTGGGATCGAGAGTTTGGTGAACTACCATCAAGACAAAAGAAAGGAAGACGTGCAGCACAACCACGCGAAAAATCATCGTCTGGTCGTCGAAGTGGTACAGACCGTGAAAGTATTATTGCAAAATATAAAATTATGCAAGTACAAGTACAAGATCGGAATGGTAACTACTTTATGGTCAAGAAACGTGTTAGGTAATAAATAAATAATTATTTTAATATATGGAATTGAGTGGGGGATACGTCTATATATAATATATAAAGTCAACTTATTAATTACTTTATTGATATATAAAGTACAATCGATCCAAGTCTACCCACATATGTCAAAATACCTGGAAAACCAATATCCCGATCATGGGCACATAGTATATTACGATTTACAGATAAAGAACCAGAACGTATATCTTCATAGTATGTCTTTGATATTTTTTTTTATTTTTAATCTTGACAAGGGAAAAGAGAAGGAAATACTCTTCGAGTAGCAATAGATTAGCTAATTATTATTATTATTTTTTTTGGGGGGGGTTCTATCATTAGTTACCACGAAGTAAATGATATATTATCATTAGATCTCAAAGAATATGGTGAGTCATTTAACTGTGTATATATGGATCCTCCATTATTATTACCAGGCGAAGAACCAACACCTGGTAAAATACATATTGATGATTTGGTAAGTATTGGTAACAATAGTAGGAGGAGTGGTAGTTGCATGGTTATATATATATTTAGATATACATATTTACCTTGAATCCTTATTTTATGGTGAAACAAAAAATAATTGACTAACCAAATTATATAGTCACGATTAAATATCTCAGAAATTGTCCCCATGGGATTTATTTTTGTATGGATTGAAAAAGAATGGATACAAAAGATTGTTATGATTGCAGAAAGTTGGGGATTCAAATATGTTGAAAACTTTTGTTGGATCAAGAAAAATATCAATAATCAAATACATAAGGGAGAATATCGTTATTTCAATAAGAGTAAACTCAGTTTGTTAATCTTCAGAAAGGTAAATTTATATTTGTTTCTGAAACACAGATAATCTATAATTATCTTATATATATATATATATATACTGGTTATTATGGATATGGAATATGGAATATGGCGCTCTTACAATAGATACATTTAAATTTATAGGAAGGAGATATTGAATTAAGACATCAAAGAAACCCTGATTGTGTATTCGATTTTATAAAACCAATGTTACCAGATGAAATAAGTGAATCTAAACCGGCATTTATGTATGATGTGATTGAAACGATGTTACCAACTGCAGTATATCATCCAGAGAAAAATCCAAACGGGAAACGATTATTGGAACTGTAAGTAGCAATGGGAATCGCTGGTTACACAATTAAGTGCTATAATAATAATTAATTAAAAAATGGATGGCTGTTTTCTTATATTTATAATTCTTCTCTTTTGTAGGTGGGCAAAAAAAGGTACAAGACGAACAGGATGGACAACAATTCTGGAAAAACAATAAAGTAATAATAAATATTATAAAAACCCAACAATATGATTTGCCGTGCGCTTTTTTTTATTATAAGAATAATTCTGCGTGCCTATGTAAATCTGTGGCGCGCCCCGGAATATTTTGATAATGTAATGTGTACCACTACAAAATTATCACTCTAGAATATAAAGAAAAAAAGGAGGGGGGGGGGTTGAAATTTATAAAAAAAATTGTAGCTCTTTGAGAGAAAGGGCTTGCTATTTTTTTCAAGTTGTTGCTACAATAAATATTATAAGGATACTTTGTATTTATTAGTTTATCTTTTTAAGCATTATATAATTTAGCTGTACGATTTTCTAGAAGAAGTAAATAAAAAGGAATTAATGGAAGTTGTTAACACTAAATACAACAGAGCACGAGCGGACATTGAATATAAAACGACTAACAGGAGACGAAAATAGTTTTTGATTGTTTTTGTCCAACATAATTTATCGGTGGTACACTTTTTATATATGATGGAATCAAAAAAAAAATCCCAGTATACCGAAAAAGGAAAGGTTTTTTTTAAAAGATCGACGGCTGCCTATGATGTTAGTTCTGCTCTGAGTTAGATATCCATATATAACTTTTTGTTACCATGGTAACAATAATTCGAAAAAAAAAGGGGAAAATAAAATAAAAAAACAAATATATTAAGATAGAGTGAGGACCAGCAAAAAACAAACAGAAAACAGTAGAAAAAAGAGAGTAAAAACCGAGTAAGAATAATGATATATATTGTTTATTTTACTAAGAGAAAACAAAGTTTATAAATATGTAAAGGATGTTTGTATGGCAATTATAATTGGCTTATCATGATCATCACACAGTTTAAAAATATAGTCTCCCCCCCACAAACACAAACACCGTTTCTCTTTTTTCTTTTTCTTTTTCTTTTCCTTTTCCTTTTCTTTTCTTTTTCCTATAACTTTTACTGTTTTTGTTTCATTCTTTCCTTTCTCTCTCTCTCTATATATATTCAAATAATATCAAATGATGAAAGCTTGGCTTGGTTCTCGAGCATGGCTTCTAAGCTTGGTGTTTCTTTTCTTTATTGGTAATTTAATATTTTGGACCTATAATGCGCGTGAAGGTTGTGATGTAAATGGGAACTGTGGTCCACCAGCTCCTTCAGAGGTAAATAAAAAAAATGATATTCTGTCTATCTTCGTTAGTGTATTAGGATAAAAGAAGTAATTCTCGATCTAACAAACACTTTTGTATACACATATATGAATCCAACCAGCATAACTTTGAGCATGATGATGGAACTCCTCCTCCTCCACCTCCTCCTCCACCACCACCATCGCCCGCCGTTCCTCAACCTCCGCCGCCACCTCCACCGCCATCCGAAGCTCAGCTTGATCCTGTTTTAGTATCCAGTAATCAACCTCTCAGTCAACCTGAAACTTACATACCAAGTAAGAAACCGTATCTTATATACGCTTTCAAAACAAAGAATATTAAAACCCCCTTCAAACTTGCATGTCAATAACGTATGAATGTTAATCTCTTTCATTTTCCGTCCTCATTAAAAAAAATAGAGCAACATCCAGTATCGAACAAAAACCTCAACCTTGTCGCCCCAACGGCTGATCAAATCACGATGCATCTTGCTTCAACCTCTTTGAAATATGCTGAAGGTCTTGAATTTTGGCAATTTGGTGTGGTAAGTACTGTTTTTTTTTGTTGATGGATGTATTGAGGAATCATTGGGAAAGCAAGAGAAAAAAAAAATGTGTTGTTTTTATTTGGCAAACGAAAACAAATAAAAAAAGGCCAGATTGTTATGGTGGTCCATTATAAAAAAAATAAGCATGTTTATAAGATCTATGATATCATAACTAACTAGACTATTTGATCGCTGTATATTTGTTTCAGATCAACTCCAAGCCAGATGTATTTATCGCTTCTGATGGTCATTTAGCCGATATTGTGAATCATTATAGCCGTGAACATCGTATTTATACCCTTATGAAATGGATTTTACGTGTACATCGTCGGGATCCAACTCGTAAAGATCCCTTGTTAATGGTGGATGCAGGTAAATAAAAATAATATAAAAAAATTGAACAAGTTTTCATTAATACTTTACTGTTTTGTTAATCTCTAATATATAATAATGTTTGAAAATGTTTGTCCTTGATGACGAAAAAAATGTCTACTATAGGCTCTAATCATGGTCTTTTTTCAATGGTGGCAACTGTCAGCGGTGCTCATGCTATTGCATTTGAACCTCAGATGCACTTAAGAAGTAAGTATAATACCCCTTTTTCCTTCTCCACCACGATCATAATCATCATCATTCACACTATATTAGACTCTCATATAAGCTAAGCTAAAACTAATTTGAACTAAACTAAAAAAAAAAAACTACGTTTTATAATTGTAATAATAGGTGTTATTGGACTTGGTGCACGTTTAAACCAAGTATCACGTCGTGCTCGTGTATTACCATTTGCTGTATTAGACAAGTATCGTAAATTAAGCATGAGCAATTATGAAATCAATGATGGTGGTATTGGATCCTTAGATTTTAGCAACAAAGATTCAATCATTCAAACGCAAACAATCCCCTTGGATAGTTTACCATCCTTCAACTCCTTATTTGCTGATGAATCCAATGAAAAGACACTCATCAACAAACCGCAAGAAATTAGTGCTCAATATGCAGCTGGGTTAGAAGCTTGTAACGAAGGCAAAGCAACCAAGATGAACGAAGCACTTTTACTACGTCAACCTATCCATTTCTTAAAGGTTGATGTAGAAGGTTTTGAACTTCAGGCTTTGGATTCTGCAACGAAATTATTTGAAGCAGGTCTCGTGGAACATTGTGTATTAGAATTCGGTCCTCCTGATCGATGGGATATTACTATTGAAAATATGAATCCTGCCACTCAACAAGCAGAGATTCGTAAACAAACTATTGCTCATGCTAAAAAGATTTTACATCGTGTCGTTGATGAATGGGATATGGATATTTATCTTTTGCCAGCTATTGGATGGACCAACACA
Organism: Circinella umbellata; assembly: GCA_025093555.1. Taxonomy (NCBI): domain Eukaryota; kingdom Fungi; phylum Mucoromycota; class Mucoromycetes; order Mucorales; family Lichtheimiaceae; genus Circinella; species Circinella umbellata. The sequence goes on along the minus strand of JAIWNF010000052.1, from coordinate 176,884 downwards.
ATTCAATGGATGTTGGATCGTAATGTCAACTTCAATGAAAAGGGTAATGGTAATAAGATTGTTCATCATTTGAAGTCATGGGACTTTGATGGCAAGCCTCAAGATAACGATGAATTTGAGAGTGAGTTGGATGGCAAGAATCAATTAGTAACTGAAGTTATTCCTTTGCGAAAAGACCTTATTGATGGCTATATGGATGATATGCAAAATATTGGCGAAATGTACCTTTGGTTTGTCAAACGTACAGGTAATCAAAATGTTATGAAAAAGTTAGAAATCTAGACTCCTATTTATTCCCCCCGTCCCTTTCTCCTTTTATCCGTTATATTTATATACTTCCATCATACCTTTTCTCGAATCTCTTTTTTTTTTATTTCTCACAAAGTCACCCTCTTTCATAACAAAGATCACATAAAAAAAGCCCGTCAAAAACCTTTAATTCGAGGCAATCACAATAGTAGTGTAATAGTAGTTTTTTGGTTGCTTTTTTTTTTTATATTATTTATTTTCTCACGTTACAAAAGCGTATTACCAGCCAAGTGCTCTATATGTATAATAAATAAATATAAGCATGGATCTCACTTTCTTCCGTCCGTAAACATTAATATTACTATTTGAAACTTACCAAATGGTTTAACTACTTCATATAATTTCCTGTATGGTTTGAATTTCTGGATATCTATCTTCAATTTTGTCAATTCTTTTCCAAGTTGACGTACATCCAAAAGAGTTTGTAATTGGATTTTTTCCTCATCTGTCATGCCACCTGAACTATTACTGCTTGCCGATAATTTGGGATTCTTCTTGCCTTTTTTCAATCTTTTTAATGAGTCTTCTACTTTTCGTAACTCAGTTAACTGATCTGTAACAACAGTTGTATACCTAAGAAAGAATATGCATATTTATGAGTAAAAAAATCTATTTCAATTTCCTAATAGTGTATATATATGCTTTACCTTGTTATCACTGCGTCAGCAATCATATATCCCCAAGCAACTGATTTTTCTTCATCAATCCATGAAACATTTTGTTCTACAAATGTTGTAAAAGGTTTAAACATTTTGGGTATAAAGTTGGATGGTTCGATAGGAGGGGCTCTGTTTGTATGTCGATATTGAGTGGTAATATTTTTCACGAATTTAAGCGTTTCTATGCAACGGCGACTAATAACATTGATAATTCGATGTTGTATTTCCGTTGCTGTGGAACGTTCTAATTCATGCAATATACCATCCATGCTTTCTATTTATATATATTTCTGTAAGCACATATGTTTGGATTTCTACTTTTTCTTTCGTTCTTTCTTTACAAAACAAAAGTACCCCACAAAAAAATAGCTAGTTATGACTACCTCGGAGTAACGGGAAATCTTGTTGTACACTTTCAGGTAATTTTGGTATAATTATTTTGGCAGCACGATCTTTGGACTAAAAAAAAAATCATATAGAAAGATATTAGAAGATGTGTGCACATAAAAAGCAAGTATAGAATGGATAACTACCTCATGTATCAATCCTTCTACATCATGTGATAATATAACGAGTCGTAATAATGATCCCGTTTCTTCATTTTGATTCACATCAAGTTTACCATTATGGTTATTGCTATTATTTGTGGTTTGATTACTACTACTTGACTAAATAAAAAATGAAGTTATCGAGATTGTATCAATTTTTATCATAACTATGTCTTATATGAGATGTTAAAAATTATTTACCTTGTCGGTTCCAGCCGAACTTTCAAGAATATGTTGAAGTACATTGGATGCCCATAAATTATATCGTCGAAGAAGCTATTTAAGGTTGTTTTTTTTCGCATTAATAACAATGACCGATATATCCCTTTCCACCCCTTTGATTTTCTTTCTCCTATGTCATGATAATTCTTTTTCTCTGCTTTTTTATTACCTGTAAAGTCAACTTCCAGAATCGATGAGAAAGACCATATAAAAATACATTATCAGACCAGCATTGTTCAATTGCATTAGAAACAGCAAGTGTGGCAGCCAACGCAAGACCTTTTTCCGTTGGTTTACTAAGATTATCTGCTGCTATGCTAGCTTTTGGATCATTTAATAGCTCCTCAACGCTATTTATAATTTCACGGAACCTATACATTGAATATTTATTAATAATTTTTAGAAAAATAAAATATCAATTGTGAGGTTTTTTTTTATGATTACGTACCGAAGTTGGAAATATACAGGTAATTGCCATCGTTTCATGAACTCTGCGTAACGCTGATGGCTGCGTAAATAAAGTAAAGATTTTTTGGTAGAGCATAATGATTCGACACCAGAAATAAATGCTACTGTAGCAGAATAATTCTAAATAAATATGTTCATAACGATAATAATCACAATAATAATTTAGTATATAAAATAAATAACCAGAACAATCTTTACTTGAATATATGAATATTACCTTATGAAAAGTATTTGTTTGTCCTGGAGCATAAATACTACTACATTCTGCATTAATGCGTTCTACAACTTCTACCCAGAAAGAATTGACCAAAATTTCATAAGATGTTCCTTTGAGTGTCTTTTGTGTTATTTCAAGAATCGGTTGTAAATCTACGGTGGCGAATGATATCAATTTGTTGTACACGGCTGTTAATTGATTCACAGAACTATTGCTAGGTCGATCATTTAGAGCCTTTTTTGTAATAGTCTATTATTATTTCATAGCAATAATTTAAAATTGTAATGTATATCAGCTCTATTTTATTCCAACCTTTCACTTTGTTTAATAAAATTGGTTTCCTTGCTATCCCAAATAAGAAAAAAATACATACCTTGGCCACAAAAGGTCGTACGAATTGTTCTCGTATCAACCACTCTGCCACTTGTGTTTGATCAATAAGCGCATAGGTTCGTAAACATTGAACCAAGGATTGTTTGGTACCACTATTTGTTTGACCTGATTGCATTTCATGTAGTGCATCTATTAACGTTTTCGATAATTTGTTTTGAAGTGTATTTTTGATACGTGTGATGCGCTACATATATATATACATATAATCCCAATCACATTCATGAATATCATTTATTCTTTTCTTCTCCTTTTCCTATGTCCATATATTCCATTTACTGACCCATTCATTTTCTTTCATAAACGGTAAATCCTTGCCACGTCCAACAAGATGTTGCATTTGATTAAATTCAATAGCAACACGCTCAACCTGCTTTCCAAGGCTAAATAATGTTATTTAGGTTTGATGTTTCATCAATACTTGGTTCTGCTGGTGCTTGTTTCCATATTTCGTTATTCATCCGTAATGAAAAAAGAACCCTTCTTACCCTTCCTCTGTCACTGTTGAATTATCATCATTGACGACTACATCTACTGCAGATGTCGTATCTTCTCTATTAATTCCCAATAGATCTTCCACTTTAGTAACTGATTCATGAATATTAAGTAATAGCTTCAAGCAAGTCTGTATATATAATGTTAATTAGTTCAATGTATCATTTTCTCTCTTTCTCTTTCTCTCTTCGCCTTACCCATCTTTTTTACATATAATCTTTACAATTAATTTCCTTCTCTAACTTCAGTTTATGCTCTCCTCATAATTAAAATTACCTTTTTTTCGCGTAATTTTCCACGGTAAGCAAGTTGTTCTTCTAACTTATCAATAGTTTGTTGACACAGTCCACGAACATCCTATATAACATATTATGATATACATATTAGTTTGTTTTTTTTTTCGTCCCTCTTCCTCTTGTATATATTTATATACCTGAACTTGAGTTTCCATTTTACGTAAAGGTCGTTTTACATCGTCAATAGCTCTATCTACACCTTTCAAATTCGTTGAAAGATTTATAAAGTCTTGATAGTCACGATTAATAAGCTCGACCAATTCAGCTTTCAAGAGTTTCAAATGACTGTTCAATTCCACTTTTAAGCGTTCAAGCCCAAGATGGCGTCGGCTTGATAGAAAACGATCGGGATCGAATTCAGGAGTAGTGAAAGCTGTACGATCAATAACTTGTTTAGTTAATGGTTCCAGTACAAAGTCATGCTGGTGTTGTTGCTGTTGGTCGTCATCGTCATCTTCATCACCGAAACTGAAAATAGACTTTTTTCGACGTGATTCACTTCTCTTTTCAGTCGAAGCCATTGTAGAAAGTTGTAGAGCCAACAAAAAAAAAGAGAGAAGAAAAGATAGGCACGGGTGTATATATATGATGTGTGTCGCTCTGAGTTATATTTGGTGAATGTATTAACACGCGAATAAAAAGGTTCCCGCCCAATCTTGGGTGTGTGACATCAATGCATTTATTCATATTTTGCGTCAGAAATTCATTATGAGATATAGTAGTTCATTTATCTTTTCTTCAATATTAGTGTCAGTAGCTCTATGTTCCATGTTACATTGTAACAATAGGAATAAAATCATATGTAGACAAATGATCATTAATCCTATTATCATGTATCCTTTCATATTGTAAACTGGGATTACTATTAGAACCGATATATTACGAAGTATCCTAGATAGTTGTAAATCTACGTAAGAATAAATGTTGCTCCTAAAACCAAACTGGATGCTTTCTCGTACTGGGAAACAAACCATATAGATAAGAAAAAAAACACGCTTAGTAGTCCATATAAACTAATTAGGTACATACGTAGGCACTTTATTTCCAGTTAGTCGAAATGAAAGTGCTATTGGACGACGACGAAAGAAGAGTGTAATAATCATTTTTTGTCCTCCTTTAAGCTATTCTCTTTTGCACATAGTTTCGTTATTTAAGAATAGAACAAAATGCCTGAAATTATATGAAGCTTGGTCTATATTCAGTCCAACTCGAAGATGACTCGTACCTTTTGGATACGTACGTATTATCATATAAATCAAAACGGTTCACTTTTTATTATTAATATAATTGTTTGATTGTCATAATACGTATGCGTAATACACTCCGTTGGTTTTTTAGTTTTTTTTAGCATGATTATAATAGACGACGACAACAAAAACTACATACATCTCATATATATATATTTAGATTACTCAGTAAAGACTCTATGGTTCTTTTATTACATAAAAGACAGTTATTGTTAGGCAGTTATTGCTAAAAAACGCAGGGATGGTGTATCTTATCCATATTATAGTATCATTACTAGATTACTCCATCATGGCAAGCTATATTAAAAAACATCAATAAAAATGATTAAAAAGGTTACATTTTTTTTAAAGATTGAATAATTAATTTTCTTTTTCTTCCTATTTATACATACCAAATCTTCATTCGACATGCCAGTGTCGTCATCTGCACTTTCTGGTGGAATAGTTCCCCGGATAGGTTGTTCTTCTTCCAAAAACTATTTTGTTTTGAATAAAAAAAAATAATTATTATAAAAAAATGCATTTATACTCTCTACAATACACACACACATATATATAATATATACGAATAACAAATAACATACTCTTTTTGCCTCATCTGGTGATACTTGACTATCAAGTGCTTCTTCACTACTAATTAATGTCATTTGTTTTTCTTTTAACATATCCCAAAAATCTTTTCGACGTGAATCTGGGTTTCCAGGATCACACGTTTCTTTTAATCGATGCATATATTTATTAAATGCTTCTGATTCATCTTCCTTTGCAGCAGTTCCCCGTAGTACTTGTAAACATTCATAAGCTTTGTCATAATCCCGTTTTCCAAAAGATTTGGTAACAAGAGTTGTAATAATAGAGGACATTTTTTCCACAGCTATATATTATTTCAACCAAAAATTAGTTAACAAATCAAAAATAAGAGAACAAATATTGGTAATATATAATTACGATGAATAAAAAGAGTGTCACATACCACTGGATACTAAATCTTCGTTTCGATTATTAATCATTGCATTGAAATCAGATATAGGCTGACCCATTGAAATATCACGAGTTTCATAATTCATAAAATTGCGAATCTCATTTTGTGGCTCCTGTTTAATAGCAGGAGATTCTGGTACTTGTTTAGCATCCAATACTTGATCCACAGGTAATAGATTGTCAGTTACGGCTTGCTCTATTCCAACACCATATTTACTTTTTTTACTTGCTCGATCAACTAGTAAAAGAGAAAACGAACGAGTGTTAGTTGATTTTTGATTATCATCACAAGAAAAAATCTGTTATGATCTATACAGAATGAAACTTAAAAGAAAATCTTTCTCTACCTTTCTTGACATCCAATGCACGTTTCAAATTTTCAACATTTTCTTTGTTTTTAGCAACTAATCTTGGTGAAGGTTCAAATTGTTCTTTTAAGCGTGGATCCAAATCAGGTACTGGAGCTGCTGAATTCAGAGCCCTGGCAACCGTTGCTTTTTGAGTTAACCAAATATGTGGATTATAAATTTCTTCAAGATCGATTATTGCTTCATCCGTTTTCTCATCATAACTACTCAAATATAAACAGATAAAAATCGTTATTTAGTTTTCAATAATAGGATACAGCATAGTACTAAATAAATATGTGGCTACCTTTTTCCTTCGTTTTCGGGTTCTGGTTCTTTGAGAGCCATACCTTTAACAAAAGCTGACATGGCATCACGAGCATCTTGTGTGGGAAGTAATGGATGATTTTCAGTAATAACTTTTCCAGATGATGTAATGACTTTATCTAGAGAATTAAACATGAAGTCTCGATAATCTTCTGCAAAAGGTACCTGTTTTTTTTTTATGATGAACAATCACACATATATATTTAGTACATGTATAAAGTAGGAATAGCCAAAGATTGACATTGTTATATCAACAAAGAAATATAATTGAAAACCTTACTTGAGTGAAGTATAAAGCTTCGATATTATCATCAATACAAGGTTTTAAAATGGCAAGTTTAGGTGGAACATTAGCTCGATAAACATAACGAACGAGTGCCACAGATGAACTTTTTTGCAAAGCAAAAGCAAATGCAGATATGGCTTTTGCAGCAAAGTTGGGACGATCGACACCTGCAACGATAGTATAAACATTTGCCATATGTAATTGTGGTGGAAACTATATATGAAAATATATATTTTTAAGCAAGAAAAAATATTAGTTAATAGTCCATGACAATGTTTTTTATATTACATAACTTACAGCTTTACTTGGGTATATAGCAATGACTGTCATGGATGGATCTGTTTTTAATTTTAAATATTGCTCTGTTTCTTCAGAAACTACCACCATATTTTTACCAAATCGGTATGCCTTTTCAAGTTCTGATTTTTCGACTTCTTGTACTTCTCCATCATTGTCTTCGTCCTCGTCTTTATTATCATTTTCATAGGCTTCATCATCTTCACCATTGTTATTCTTGTTATTGTTATTGTTACTTTCTTTTGCTTTAATTCGATAAGTACTTTCAGAAACGACTTGATGACTTTCTCTTCCATCGTCAGTTTTGGTGTCTCCCACATTTGAGACAGAAGACCATTTCTTAGCAGATGGAACTTTTGCTTCTGTAACTCTTGCATACATATTGATACTAAGAGAAAGCGAGGTATCAGGGAATCGAGAACTATCACCAAACGACAAGTAACCACGATAGACGGGGGTAGGTCGAACTTCCTTTTTATGGAACTGTCTGGATTCTTCAATAGCATCAGATAAATCGAATATATCAGAATTGGGTATATCTTTAATTAATTTATTAAAATTTTCCAAGTTTCTTAGAACAGTAGGATTCGCGTTATGTCCTGCATTTTTGGCTTCATTAAGTCCCAAACAACTGTTATGTGTATGTTTTTTTAGGAGAAACAAAAAGGCGACGGGTGTGGTTAGATAGAAATAATAGATAATGATAATAATAAATCTAGATTTTTACTTTATTTCAAAGAGGAAATGTCATACTTACGCAATGGAAACTTGAATACCAACTGCACGAATCATTTCGTTTACTTCTTCGATATTATCCCAATTAATTTCTCCATCCAAAGTTGTATATAACCGAATTCTTTTTTCGTATTTAAGATGTCGTACAAAATCCTTGATCATTGCAACTGTAAGAATCAAGGCATCGAAAACTATAACAAAATGTAGCATGAAATTATAGATATAAGTAGATATACATTAACATATTGATAGATATTTCCACTTGTATATGATTTACCATCAGCACTGTTTGTTTTTGAATCCATCTGTGGCACATTAACAAAGTTGCGTAATAACTCAAGATCAGGTTGTTTGATTGGATTCATAACAGTAATATGCTGATATTGCCCAGGTTGTTCTCTAGCAAGATCATTATCCGACTCTAAATAATAATATAAGTTCAAAGAAAAGTCTTCTTTTTCTTTTTCATTATCCAATAGTGAAATTACCTTCTGTTCCTGCAATCACTAAACTAATCTGATCCGTTTTACGACCGGCAAGTAACTGTATTGGGAAAAATGAGTGATTAGAAGCATTAACAACAAAAAAAAAATAGTATAATTAAAAGAATGATTAGAAAGGACAAACCTTTTCTTCAAGAGATTGTTGAATGGCATCTTTGGATTTTTGAAAGGCAGAAGCTTCATACCTTTTAAGCCATTGACCCATATTCGGACCACTGTCAAGAATATATACTGTTGCTTTTTTACTCATGTTTTATTGTATACTATATGTGTTTTTTCGTGTAAGTGATTAAAAAGAGTAATAAAATCATTTATGCACGCAGCATCACCTTTTATTTTAAAGACGCGTTTTGACAACCAATCATATTTGTTCAACGGAGAATCATAAACATCATCATACTAACTTATTTAATATGTTGTGTTATATTATATAACATGATCTAATTTATTATCATTATTTATTGTATATAAATATGAATATGTATGTATTATATGTGTATATTATAAGTAATAAATGTCTTATAACTGCTCAGCAGTCTCTAACTGATTATGTAATTTGAAATAAGCTCCTCGTTTTGCCATCAATTCATCATGTGTACCTCTTTCAATAATATTTCCAGGTACTCTACCCATCACAACAATCATATCAGCTGCACGAATAGTCGATAATCGATGAGCAATAACAAGTACTGTACGATCTTTCATCACCTTTTCAAGAGCATCTTGAACAATCTTTTCTGATTCACTATCTAGAGCCGATGTAGCTTCGTCCAAAATAAGAATCTATATTATATATATATATATATACAAATGACAACAATTAATTTTGTTATTATATCTTTATGTAACTTCTTTTCTTCTCCTTCTTTCGTCTTTACAACACGATTAATAGCTAGTCTTTTTTTTCAATTACCTTTGGATCTTTCAAAATAGCTCGAGCAATAGCAATTCTTTGTTTCTGTCCTCCAGATAATGCAGCTCCTCGTTCACCAACAATAGTTTCATAACCTTCTGGAAAACTTTCAATGAATGTTTCTGCATTAGCTTGACGAGCAGCCTGTTGTACTTGTTTCATTGTTGCGTCCGGTTTTCCGTAACGAATATTTTCCAAAATCGAAGTGGCGAATAAAACAGGTTCTTCATAACTATTTTATTAGCGTGCAAATTTACTCGGCGAATTATACGAGAAAAATAAAAAGAAAAGCATGGTGTATTATTAGTGTTTATTTACCTTGATTAATAAAACCAATTTGTTGTCTTAACCAAGATGGGTCCATTTCAGATAAATCATATCCATCCAAGAAAACAGTACCAGAGGCTGGTTCATAGAATCTTTCAAGTAAGGAAGCGATCGTGGATTTTCCAGAACCTAGTTAAAGAAAGAATGTATAAATATTTTATTATTAGGTTTCAACTTTTCCATTAATATCAGAATATCACTTTCTTTTTTTCTCTTACCAGACGATCCACATAAAGCAACTGTCGTTCCTTGGGGTACATGCAAATTGAATGAATTCAAAACTTGATGATCAGGTCGAGAAGGATAAGAAAATTCAATATCTTGAAATTGAACATCACCCCAGACATTTGATAACGTGTTACCACCACTGATGGATACAGAAGGTTCTAAATGAATAAATTCGAATACACGAGTTGCAGATGCTGCAGCTTTGATTGTTTGACCAAATAATACACCAAGAGACACTAATGATTGTTGTGCAGTTTGCGTAGAGAGCATATAACTAATAATAATAATAATAATAATAATATTGTTAGCTACTGTATTTAACATTGAGTAATAATATAACTCACAGTCCATTCACTTACGACATGAGTTCTCCTCCTGTTAATTCATTTCGAACAACCAAAGATCCTCCATAATAGAGAACAGTAAGTACCTGTTTCATGCAATTTATAAATTAGTACCAAAGATTGTTTTTATTATTATCATCTCCTCTTTTGACACATTAATATAATTATAGAAGTAATATAAATAATAAAAAAAGTTACCATACAGCCAATGGACACATTCGTCATGCCTATCATATAATATTATTAATTATATATATACATAGATCTATTCCATTTAATCATATAAGTCTGTACTCAATATAAACAAACCTTGGAACATGCCGATATGAAAACCTAATTTACGACTAGTCGCAGCAAGTTTATCACAAGCTTGTCCATAATGGTCCATCTCTTTTTCTTCAGCAGCAAAAGCACGGACTGTACGCATATTGGAAATTACCTATTTTTTTTAATAAAGAAAAAAATGTGAGATAAATCTCGATGTTAATACTTTGTGTGTGTGTGTGTATACATATACATATGAATAGATTATTTTACCTCTCCAGCAACACCACTTGCTTGTCCATCGATATTTTTCCCAACTCTACTTAATTTTCGAAGATAAGCACCATACACATTAAGTAATACATATAATATTGGCATTGTACCTAACATGGTCAATGTCAATGGGGTTGAAATTCGGAATAAGTGGATTGCCGATCCAACTGTTTGAGTGACCGATTTCAATCCCTGTGTTACCAGTTGCTTGAATGTGTGCTACACAAACAATAAAAACAAAGCATTTAATATAATCAATAGTAATATTATATATAATTGATTTATTCAGTAATGCTAGTTTACCTTAAAATCGGCAACATCTGTTGTTAATCGTCCAACTAATTCACCACTACGATTGGAATCAAAAAATGCCATATCTTGTCTCACCATAGCAGCAAATAATTGAGCTCGTAATCTTTTGGCAACATTTTCACCGAAAATTGATACCAAAGAAATATGTGCAAAAGTCAAAACTCCTTGGGCTGACAACAAACCAAACAATTTCATGGCTGGGCGATTTAATTGACTAATACCAGCACTAGCTAATAATGCTGAAGATCCTGATGAAATAACATTAATAAGTTCTCCAGTAATGATTGGTGTTTGTAATTGAATAAATGCTGCTGCAATAGCTGTAAGTACAATACAACACATTAATAAAAAATCCGGTTTAATTAATGACCAGATATCTCGGATCAAAGATATTTCTCGCTGTTCAGATTCTCGTTGTTGTTTGGCTAATGTTATTTGTTTTCTTGTAGCTGATGGTATTTTTATCGCAATGGGTTCCTGATGCATAGCCTCACAATAACATGTTTTGAGTAGTTTGGTTGGATAGGTTATAATTAACTTGTAACTACTAGCAACAAGACAAAGTGTGGCAACGGGTCGCAGGAACAACACATGCTGAGAACTGCTAAATGATATTATCTTTGACGTACTGCTCGTAAACTTTAAAGGACTAGAAAAGGCAAAACACGGTTAATAACAATCAATATATTTTCTTTTAGCTAATAGAAATATTAAACTGACTTAGTTTGTTGACTCCATTGTGTTTTCGAAGAATTAGAAAGTTCACGTCGAAATGAAAGGAATGCTGCTTTTGTTGGAGATATACAATGAAGTACTCCAGTTTTTGAATACTAATAAGACATATATAATAAATTTACTTATTATTACACATTGAATTAAATTCTCTCTTTTGAATTTATTTCTTACAGTTGAAAGAATCCGACACGAAGCAAGTCGTGCCAGAGTTATAGGCATATCTCTATTTTTATTGTGTCTTACACTCAAAAAAAAAGCTTGCTTATTTTTACTGCCAAAAAAAAAAAAAAGAAATGAAAAAAACTCCGCCCAATTTTATTTTTTTTTTGTTGCAGAAAAAAAAAAAAATCTTTTTTTTGTTACCTAACAAACTTTATATCATATAATATACACAACAAATGTCTGAGGAACAACAACCTGAACCACCAAAGCTTAGTGGAAGACAAAAGCGAAAGATTATTGAACAAGAAGAATTACAAACCATTGAAGAAAAAACAAAACAACCTGTTCGTATTGTCAATAATTTTGATCTCGACTTTTGATCTACATAAAAATAAACTAATCGATCTGAAAATATTTTTTTTTGACAGGAAAACTTTGTTGATACCAAATTCTTTGATGATTTACCAATTTCGACGAAAACGCGTAAAGGTTTAAAAAGAGCTAATTTTCGACAGTTGACTGATATTCAACGAAAGGCCATTCCTTTGGCATTGGCTAAAAGAGACGTTTTAGGTGCTGCAAAGACTGGTAGTGGTAAAACATTATCATTCCTTGTACCTGTAAGTTTAAACTATATTAACTGTATGTTATACAAAAGAAAAAATGGGACTAAAAAAGAATAAAAATATTCTTGAAATATATACTAGGTATTGGAAATTTTGCATCGAGCTCGATGGAATCAAGCTGATGGATTAGGTGCTTTAATCATTTCTCCTACTCGTGAATTAGCAGTACAAATCTTTGAAGTCTTGAAAAAAATTGGCTTCGAACATAGCTTTTCAGCAGGTTTGATTATTGGTGGTAAGGATTTTAAAGTTGAATCCGAACGTATTGCACGAATGAACATTTTAGTTGCCACTCCTGGACGCTTATTGCAACATATGGATCAATCTGTTGGCTTTGACTGTGATAATTTACAAGCCCTTGTACTGGATGAAGCTGATCGTATTCTTGATATGGGTTTTCAAAAGACCGTCAACGCTATTATTGATAACTTACCAAACAGTCGACAAACAATGCTTTTTTCAGCCACACAAACACGTTCCGTTAAAGATCTTGCACGACTCAGTTTACATGATCCCGAATATGTCGCCGTTCACGAAAAATCAGAACATAGTACACCACATAATTTGACACAACATTATATTGTTTGCGATTTACAAAAGAAATTGGATATTTTATTTTCTTTCATCAAGTCACATTTACAAAACAAGACCATTGTATTTATGTCTAGTTGTAAACAGACACGATTTGTCTTTGAAGCATTTTGTAAATTACAACCGGGTATTTCCCTTTTACATTTACACGGTAAACAAAAGCAAACAAAACGAGTAGAGATTTTCCGCAAATTTACTTCTACACAACATGCCGTGTTGTTTAGTACCGATATTGCTGCTCGTGGTTTGGATTTCCCTGCTGTGGATTGGGTATTGCAATTAGATTGTCCTGAAGATGCAGACACCTATATTCATCGCGTTGGGCGTACGGCTCGTTTTGATGCAGGAGGTCATGGTCTTTTGTTATTGTTACCGACAGAAGCGGAAGGTATGATAGAAGAATTGAAGAAGAAAAAGGTTCCTATTGATGAAATCAAAGTACGCGATAGTAAACAAAAATCAATCCAGAAGCAATTACAAAGCTTCTGTTTCCGAGATGCAGAAATGAAATATCTTGGGCAAAGGGTAAGTATTTATAAACATTTTACATGCATATGTGATGCTTTTGACCAGAGTTTTAAATATTTACTATTATTACTACTATTAGGCATTTGTCTCCTATATGCGTTCAGTCTATTTACAACGAAACAAAAATATCTTCAAAGCAACCGAATTACCTACAGAAGAGTATGCTGCATCGCTTGGTCTAGCTGGTGTTCCTAAAATTAAATTCCTTACTCAGGCAAAGGCTAAAGAAACTGCAGTTTCCAGATTACTTAAAGAGAGCGATAAAAATGAAGAAGATGCTGAAGAAGAAGAAAAGACAAAGGTAAAAGGAAAATCAATAGCAGTAAATAATACGAATTTTTTGCATTATCGATTATTGGATCAATAGATTTCTAAATAGATCTTTATATTAATAATAGGATCAAGTCAAAACAAAATACGATCGTATGTTTCAACGAAAGAATCAAGACATTTTATCAGAACATTACAACAAACTTGTTGATTTTGAAAATGATACTATTGGCAAGGATGACGATGATGATGAAGATTTCATGACGATTCGTAGAAAGGATCATGAATTGGAAAGTGAACCTGAAGAAGAGATTAAGGAATTGGTATCAGAAAATCTTTCTAAACGACAAGCTAATATGACCAAGAAACATATTGCTAAAAAGATGACCAAGGGAGAAAGAATTGTGTTTGATGATGAAGGCAATGTAAGTATACCTATTATACTAGTGTCTAATGGTTTATTTTTTTAACTAATACGCTCATGTATTTTCTTCTGTGATTTATAATATAGCCACATCAATTGTATGAAATGGAAAATGAAGAAGAATTCTTAAAGGCTGGTGATGCCAAGGTTCAAAAGGAAGCATACATTAGCGAAGAGGCCAAGGTCATGGAGAGTGCTGATTGGGATGATAAAGCAACAGCAAAACAAAAGCGCAAGGAAAAACGAGAGAAACGAAAGTTACAAAAGCGATTAGAGGTAAAAACCATTAGTTTTATCGCGGGATCATATTTTGACTAAATACTAAATGAATTTTATTATAATTTGATTATTAGTTGGAGGAAATGAGACGTGAACAAGGAGAAGATATGGACGACGTGGTATATACTTTGGGTTCTGGTGCCGAAGACAACTACAGCGAATCTGGATCAGAAGCTTCATCTGATGAAGAAGATGAAGAACGTGAAACATTCAAACGAAAATGGCGTGAAGCACAAGAAGACTCCTCTTCTTCTGAAGATGAATCACCGTCTGGAAAGAAACGTGTTATTGAAACTGATGAACCTGTTACTTTGGCAGATCAAGAAGCATTGGCACTTAAACTTTTGGGAGCTTAGATTTCATTATTATCCACCATATTATAATAATTGTACTATATATACACATTCACATCCATTTTTTTTATATATTTCTAATTTCAATATCAGCATGTCTTTTTTCATATGTGTTTTTTTCTGCTTTTCTATTATCAATTTTTTTTCGCAAAACTTTTATTTGATTTGGAAATAACGAGAATATGGGGGAGAAGAATAACAATAATAACAATAATAATGATAACAACGTAGTTGTTATGGAACAGCATAAAATCGAACTTGAATTAAGAAATCACCCTATACGTGGTAGAGGTGTTTTTCCAAAGGAATCGATCAAACGAAATACACTTGTGGAAATATCACCAGTTTTATTATTTTCACCAGACGAATACAAGACCCATGGTCAATATACCGTTCTTGATCACTATACTTACATTTGGAAAGAGGGGCAGTTTGCCCTTGCTCTTGGTCTTGGATCCATGTTCAATCACGCCAGTAGCCCTAATGTTGGTTACTATAGAGACTTTGAAAACAATGTCATCCGCTATGTTACAATGCGTGACATTGAACCTGACGAGGAATTATGTATAAATTATGGGTCAAATCTATGGTTTGAAGACAACGCGGAAGAACAAGCCGATTCGGATCTAGATCAACAAGAGTTTTTGGGAAGTTTTGAAATTTGATAATGTATTCGTTATTGTCATGACAACAAATCAGTGTTATTCCTCTATTATCTCTCCCCTAACGATCTTAATACCAACACACATTACATCTGTTAAAAACTGTAAAAACATTTTTGCTTACTATTTAAAGGAAAAAAATTGTAATATATATTAAAAGTATCTATATTAAATGAATCATAATAATTATACTGATGAGCCCTATCACAGTCCCTTCTTAAGTGAGCATTATATGACAGTAATAATATAATCTTGATGTAAAATTATATGTAAAAAAGTAACAGGAAGAATAGCTTATACATAATCTTACAATTGTTATGGTGAAGAGGAAATTTTTTGATATCTAGTATATATATGTATATATTTAGAAAAAAGATTTGTTTTCTTTATCTTTTATTACAGTAAATCCATTTTTTTTTACAATTCCTTCTGGATATGACTTGACAATTATATAAAGAAGGTGTCAGAAAGGTTATAGTTGTTACAATTTGACACCTGAACACAAACTGCCAATACAGTTATCCATATTTGTAGATATTAATGAGCAAGATATCTTTGTAGTTAGTATGAGATAAGAATTATTCTTACGTCCTAGCACAATTATATGAGCTCGTCTTCCTGCCATTCCTGTTCCTGTCAGCTGTTATACTCAGAGCTATAGAAAAAAGCATATATCCAATCAATTACAGTGTAGCTCATCATTATTAATGACCAGGATACCCTGGTTTCGTTAGTACGTAGCCTATAACTTTTTTCTGATAATTTTTGATGGTGAGACAAAAAAAATGAAAAAGGGTAATTTTAGGTTACTCTCTGTGGCGGCTTTCCAGCTTGTTCCTTCAACTTTGGATTTCAACCCAGAAACATATTAAGTTTTTATTATTATTTATTACAAAGTTATTTGGTTTTTGGGTGACAATAGTGAATTAGTCTGTACGACTAAAGCAATTATTGAATATTTTAGAGTCAAAAAAGAAGGAAGGAAAGAGTAAACAAAAAGGTAATACTCATTTCAGCCACAGTTTTTGCTCATGCTCATTATACCCATATAGATAACCCTGCTATTTGTCGGTACAGCTAATAACGCTCCGAACATTCGATTGCAACCATTGTAGAATGATACTTCATAATACAAGCGCTCCTAAAATATAATATATATAACAAAGATGTTTTCATTTGTTATAATATCATTTAACTTGTCTTATAATACTATAACAAGATAAGACAGCTGTACCCAGTAAGTATAACTTGTATGTTCAATCTATAAATAAATTAGAGATATATATAGTATAATGCAAAGACTTTGAAGAAAGTAAAGAAAAATTTTGAAATGCTGCTAAAAGCCCGGGATTACATGTCGATCAGTTTTATTCGGAGTAGTGAATCAAATGGATGAAGCTGTTATCCAATAGCATCGAAACAGCCACATACAGATACATACATAGTACATACACTAACACTATTACACAAACGGCTTGCCTAATTTTTTATTTTATTTCTTTTAACCTTTCTAGTAAAACCTCCTCAAATTCCTTACCTCCTCCTTCCTTTTCTTCTCTTTTACCCCCCTACTTAATGAAGCGACTGTCATGCCAACCACTTTATTAGGAAACAACACTATAACGCCCTCTGCCAAATCGGCACGACAAAGTGTTGATCAAGTTTCATCCGACTTCAACACCAGTCCAACACTCGGTCTTGCACAAGCAGAAGTTCCTGGCTTACATTCGATCTATGGCTGGAATGAACTTGACAAAGCTGAAGAAGAATCTTTATTTTCTAAATTCCTCCAACAGTTTACAGAAAATCCACTCATTTTATTATTATTGGGGTCTGCTGTTGTTTCTTTAGTGATGGGTCAAATGGATGATGCCATTAGTATCACAATGGTAAGTTACTATACTTTAGGGAGAGTGTCAAAAAAAAACAACATTTCATTATAATGTGTTCAATCAAACTCATTACTATTACTATGAATGTTTTCAATAATAGGCAATAATGATTGTAGTTACAGGTAATTGGTTACATAATGTTTCTTAATACATAGGCGAAAAAAAGATTGAAACGAATTGAATATTGACGTGTATCGGGTTACGGGTGGGTTGATTAGTTGCATTTGTACAAGAATATCGATCGGAAAAGTCCCTTGAGGCATTAAACAAACTTGTACCTCATTACTGTCATCTTGTCAGGTACATATTTTTATTACCGAAAAAGGGGATTTTTCATATATCATACTATTATATTTTACTAACCTCTCTGTTTTTCTCTTTTATATATATATATAAATAGAGATGGTCAAATTATTAAAGTACTTGCAAACGAATTAGTTCCTGGTGATCTTGTTCGTTTCAGTACTGGTGACAGAATTCCTGCCGATTGTCGATTAATTACAGTAAGCAAAAAAAAAACCATGTGTATTGTCATCGAGAGAGTTTATGAATTATTATATTAATATACATGTAGGCTGTGGATCTTCAAATGGATGAATCTAATTTGACAGGTGAAAATAAGCCACGACGAAAACATACAAATGCTATTAATGCTGATGGTTTTTCAGAACTTGCATTATCTGAACGGGATAATATTGTATTCATGGGTACATTAGTTCGTAATGGGTATGGATCCGGAATTATTGTTGCTACGGGTAAAAATACCGAATTTGGACACGTTTTTGAATTAATGCAACAAGTGGAAAATCGTAAAACACCGCTTCAAGTTAATATGAATGAACTCGGTAAACAGTTATCATTCTTATCCTTTGGAATTATTGTCGTTATTGTTCTTATTGGATTAATTCAAGGACGTAATTGGCTTGAAATGTTTACAATTGGAGGTAAAATATATATCTTTAAAAATATATAGGAGGGAAGGAAAAGGATGGATTTTTTATATATATGAAAAGGAAGGTAGAGAGATTTTACATATTGAATGTCACGTTTGTCATTTTCTTTATAGTCAGTCTTGCAGTTGCTGCTATTCCAGAAGGTTTGCCAATTGTTGTTACCGTTACTTTGGCTTTAGGTGTACTGCGTATGGCCAATAGAAAGGCCATTGTAAAACAGCTTCCATCCGTTGAAACTTTGGGGTCAGTCAATGTTGTATGTGCAGATAAAACTGGCACACTTACACGAAATCAAATGACAGTAACAAAAGTATTTACTCTTGATAATGAAAAAATATTTGATTATGAACATACTGTACCAAGTAAACTTTCTTTGGCACTACGACAAACTTTAAGGATAGGTAAAAAGAATAATACGTATTTCTTCATAATATTCATGCATAATTATATATAATACTGACATTCTTTTCCTTCCAATTTGTTTATTATAGGCAATTTGTGTAACAATGCTTATGTTACTGAGGATGGGAAATATATTGGTCAACCTACAGATATTGCTTTGTTGGAAGTCAGTATTCGTAGTGGGATCAAGGATGAGCGTGAGGTAACTATTGTGGTCTTTTCTTTAAAGGAAAAAATAAACATAAAAAGAAAGTAAAGAAAAGTGACTCATCTTAGGATTTTTATATTCGGGAGTTATAGAGTTTTGAACGTGTTGAGGAACTTCCTTTCAACTCAGATCAAAAATTCATGATGGTGAAATGTATGGATAAGCATACCAATGAATCAATCAATTACTTCAAAGGCGCCACTGAAATTATTCTTGAAAAATGTACAACATATTATGAAGGTGATGGTGTTCAACGGCCATTGAACGCTGAAACCAAGGATATGGTGCTACAACATGTCGCAGCCATGAGTTCACATGGGCTTCGTGTTATTTCTACTGCTTTTGGGGCCTCTTCAAAGGATTTGAGTCTTACTGGTTTTCTTGCCGTTCACGATCCTCCACGTGCCGGTGTTGCCGATGCTATCCATGATTTGCGTCAAGGAGGTGTCAATATTGCAATGATCACAGGAGACTCAGAAGCCACGGCCATGTCCATTGCACGAAAATTGGGCATTCCCTTAAACACTGCCAAATCCAGCTGTTTGACAGGTCGCGATATTGAAGCCATGAGTGAACGACAATTGCAAGAAATGATTGGTACCATATCTGTATTTGCTCGTACAACCCCCAAGCATAAATTGGCTATTGTCAAGGCATATCAAGCCAGTGGTGCTGTTGTAGCAATGACAGGTGATGGTGTCAATGATGCTCCCGCCTTAAAAATGGCTGATATTGGTATTTCTATGGGCAAGAGTGGTACAGATGTTTCAAAAGAAGCAGCAGACATGATTTTGGTCGACGATGATATTTCTACAATTTTACATGCCATTGAGGAAGGCAAATCAATCTTCTATAATATTCAAAACTTTTTGACATTTCAGCTGAGTACCAGTATCTCAGCATTGACATTAATTGCACTTTGTACACTATTTGGTTTTGCTTCACCACTGAATGCAATGCAAATTCTTTGGATCAGTAAGTTGATTTTTTACTATTTTTATTTGATTATACCCACTGTCTGAAGAAGGAAATAAAAAAAAAACTAAATGTATATGCAAATATATACACTCATTTATAATAGATATTATTATGGATGGCCCACCAGCTCAATCACTAGGTGTTGAACCTGTTGATCCTACTGTTATGAAGAAACCCCCAAGATCGCGTGGTGATAAAATCTTGACACGAAGTGTTGTATCACGTGTTTTGACAGCTGCTTGTTTGGTTGTTATAGGAACAATGGCTATTTATGTTTCTGAAATGGAGGATGGCGTTGTAACTAACCGCGACATCACCATGGTAATATACTTTTATTATAAGCACAAGCAATGTTTAGGATATAACCTTAACTCGGGATTAAGTTATTAACGATTTTATTTCCGTATTGTAGACTTTTACTACTTTTGTGTTTTTCGATATGTTTAATGCATTAGCTTGTCGATCCGCCCGAAAATCCATTTTCTCTCTTGGCTTTTTCTCGAATCGTATGTTTAATATCGCCGTAGGTGGATCAATCGTTGCACAATTATTGGTCATTTATACACCTTTTCTCCAATCCGTTTTTCAAACGGAGCCATTATCACTATATGATCTCTTAAAAATCGTATTAGTTACTAGCTCTGTATTTATTGTTGATGAAGCTAAAAAGTTTTATGCTACCCATGTGAAAAGAAATAATGGTCGACTTCAATATCATCAAGAAGAGGATATTGATATGGCAAGCAATGCGGTTTAAAAGTAAAAACACATATATACATCATACACTGCACATGCTATATACACAACAGCAATAAATATATATCTCTCCGCCAAAAAAAGCAACAACTATTATTACATAGACTTTATCATTTTATTCTTTTTGTTCTTCCTCTTTTTATCCATTTGTCACTGTTTTTTTTCCCTTTCGTTTCGTTTCGTTATGTAATTATATTTTATATGTATACCGATTCTTTTTTTTTCCTTATAGCTACGTTTATTTTTCTTATATTTGCATTTATTTATTATACAATAAAGCGCCCCAACTCTTCCCTAATAATAATAATAATAATAACAAATACTTAATTGTTTCTTTAACCGATGCCATGGTCTAACAAAAAGTTCGTAGCCTTTGTTAAATCATGATCATTCTTCTCGAGAGCTTCTGCAGCTTGTGGTTTTGAGAATCCCATATTTACTAACTCTTCAATCAATTCATCATGTTGTGGATGAGGCGGCATAGGTGGTGAATCTGAAAGAGGTGCGGCAGAAGCTGCTCTTGGGGATGTTTGCGCGGGAGAAGAAGGTGAACTTCCATATGGTTTTGGTGGTAAAGCTGGAGCAGAAATTGGAGGTCGTGGTTGAGGTGGATATGTATGTTGTTGATGTGGATGATGGAGCTGTTGTTGTTGCTGTGGCGGCGGCTGAGATGATTGCTGTTCAAGTTGTTGAGAAGATGGACGGGATTGCTGTTGTTGCTGCTGTTGTTTTCTCATATTGGCCCAACCTTCAAGAATAAATTTTATCTCTATTAGCTTAGATATCACATATACACTTCTTTTTTATTTCTACTATACACTTTACCTTGATCGGCAGGACCCAAAATCGAACGCAACGCAACCAAATCATTTTCTGGTTGATCCCATGGATCTGGTGGTGCTAAACCTTGCTCAAACTTTTGATAATCAAATTGCTGTTGATTTTGCTGTTGTTGCTGGTGTTGTTGCTGTTGTGGAGCAGAAGGTACTTCTTCTTTCTCTTCTTCATTTGTTTTTCCCTCTCCATTTGTTGCAACTGCTGCTGTTACACCTCCTCCTCCTTCTTCTTCCTCACGATGATATAATGGCTCTGGTTGTAATATTCGAGTATCTGTATCAAGAAAGCCAGGTGCAATTCTACGTGCAGCGAGTTTCTGTCGTTTGACATATTCATTTTGTAGTCGCTCTCGTTCTTCTTGTTGTTGCTTTCGAGCAGCAGCCATTTCAGTCAATGCTTCTCGCTCTACATTGAACGAGTATGTCGACTACATATGATGTATCAATAAATGAGTTGCATGATCCTTTGCTTTTTTTTTACTTATGTTATCAAATGTGTCGATCGTGTACCATATTATTCTTACCAAATTATTAAGAGAATCTGGAACAGGAACTAATTCTGTATTAATAAATATCTAATATATATATATATATAAGTGATTAATTTCCAAGAAAATTGATTGCTTAGAATTGCTTATGCTAGTTCTTTAGTAGCGTTACCTGTTTCGGTAGCCTATAATGATGGGACACCATAACAGGCACATCTTGTAATATTGAATAAATGGACCCTGTACTTAATCACTATAAGTTTTCAAAATAACAAAATGTGATTCTTGCACTCGATGAGAAAAAAAAAACCAACCTTGGTCGCCCATTTTTATATGCGAGGGGAAAGGACAAAAAGCTTACGTGCGTTCGTACCAAACTGTTTCTCTCTTTTTTTTTCCTGCGGAGGAGGACAATTAATCCAATGAAATTCATTTTGCTTCGAATCGAGAGAGCAAAAAATGACCTCATGTGATCGCATATTTGTTTTTATATTCTTAGACATCTAACTTTATAAGTGGTTGTTGCTAGATATAATGCGTGTTTAAATTCAGTAGCTAATTCTTTTAAGTTTGTAGTTTTGTATATTATTTGAAAAGACTATATTGTATAAATACAAAAGAAAGGCTTATCTTGCCAGTTTGAATGGTGCGGTCATCATTATTATTAAATATTCTACGTAGGAATAAGGTTTATCATAAAACATACTGTTAACGAAGAACTTTCATAACTAGCACTAACACTAGCACCCCTGACTAAAAAATTATTATATCAGAAAATACTTGAAGGTTACGTAATTATTTCACTACGCATAGGTATTATATGTTGATAAGTATGATAATATCAATGAACTTGAGGTAGCTTGCCAAATAATTAGTTACGTGCATTATTTACCTCCTAATGAAAGTATAAGAACAAACAGCATTAGCCTAACTTTACTCCTGAGTTGATTTTTATAGTAGTAACCGTAACTATAAGTTGCTACTGCCGTGAGAAACATTAAATGATTCTTAAGGTCTAGTATATATATAAGAAAATAACACTAGAAAACAAAATACCGGCGTCAAGTATGTTACTACATAATAACCAGTTGAAACTATAATAAGTTGTAATATAGAAACTTCTTTTAGAAAATGACGACGCTTATGACGAAATTGCCAATAATCACACATATAAGGATTCCCTTCTAGCACATCACGCCTTTATAAGCACTTGCATATTTTTAATATGCATGATAATATATAATGTTTAAAACTCAATTATAAACAAAATATTTGATTTATCTCTACTGCATTTATTCTTTCAATAATTAATTATAGTTTGAAAGGTTACAGTAAAAGCATGGTCGCTAAAAAAAACTTAAACATCTTATCGATAAATAAGAGTATGGGTTGAAAAACAGTCGTATTCGCCGGGAATATATACCAAAGATGTATTTTGTTAGGCCAGCTCATTGTCAAAAAGCAAATTCGGCTATAACCCGAGGCAATTTCTTTTTTACCTCGCCTTCTATTCCTCGTCAACCGAGGCAACATCATCAAAAACAGAAAACTGATTCACACGTAAAAATATTAAAAAGCAGCTTGCTAAATTATCAATGTACTAATGCTTTGATCTTCAGACTATTAGAGCATAAAAATGATAATACTTACGTACATGATTACGACCTAAAAATAGCATGTATAGGTTTTTTCTGAAATTTTTGCGCCCCTTTATTAACATCTTTGCACGTAAGTACAGTACTTCATTGTTGTGACTAGATAATAGCTTGTTCATTGAAACTGATTGACTACTATTGTGTTAAAAACGATGCTAAAAAACAAGTAATAAATATAATGTATAACATACAACTATGGTAGAACAAAAGCTTAAGAAATAAATAATAAGGACAGTACGTATATACAATATACTACAAAAAATCATCGGCTACAACACCTCTTCCTCCAAAAGACATCTTGGAAAAAATGATTTCAAATGAGAAACCCATCCTTCAAAATCCTTGGGAGTATCTAGTCTAGCAGACTCAACAATACGGAGTGTTAATGGGTCATCTTTCGTCAACAGTTTCTGTTGAACACCTACTTTCAACTTCGACTAAAAAAGTTCAATAACATTCAAAATTATGTAGCCTCTCGGCGGAAATGGATCATCGCCAACATTCAGTATCAGATTATCAACAATACATTGATCCAGAACCTGGAAAAGCGCTATCAAGATGGATTGACCGCTCCGTTCCTGAACCAAACTAACTAAGACATATTAATCAGTTCCAAAATTTCCTTTGTTTAACTATGAACACCACATCAAAAACCCTTAATCTAGTTCTCTCTCTCTCTCTTTCTCTCTCTATATATATATATGTATATGAAAACTTCCCTTTTTTTGTACTCTTTCTTTTCCTCCTACTTTTTCCCTATCTCGACAACAGGGTTTTCCAATTCTTTATGCATTTAAGATTTGTCTCGAACAAAAATGTCAGACCTGACGACGTGTTCACTGGAGACATCGAATGAAACAAAAAAAAATTGTCGTATTAATCAAACAACATAACAAACTATTAAGATAGCCATCCAGATAATTAGCTCTTTCAACCCGACTTCAAATCATTAGAAACTTTAAATGCACAGGACATATTATTTTTTATAACCTGTTGAAGGATCGTAATGAATCATAAACTTTGAAAAAATAAAGGGCTGTAGCCACTAAGTCTACTAAAAAATATATCAATAAATGTTAACATTTGTAATTTACTTTGCTTTTGGTAAAAAAAAAATTCTCTCTCAAAGAATACTAACCCCAACTGTGTTTAGGAATAATAGGCTCTCATCAAGAGTTTAATGCTCTAAGTCGTAGTTCCGTCAAAAAACAGCTCCCACAACGGCAAGTGATAGTGTTCTTTGCTGCGGGCTCGAACACAACCCAAATCCCGTTGCTTGATTGATGTGAGCTACGCACCTACCAAGTACATTGTTATAGACCAATATTAATTCCCTATTTTTGATCTTGGTGATAGATGAGATATCAACAGATTTTTGATTACCCAATACTTGTTCAAGTTTATAAAAAACTTCAAACGTCCATTTAAGATACTTGTTTTTCTTGGGGAGTGGAATTGCATTTAAAATGGTTCTGAACAAGTGGTTTATCGTTCTTGTATCATTTTTTTATTGCGCCTTTTACGTCTTTGTTGTCTAAAAGAGTGCTCAGGATTTTTTGTTCATCGTTTTTCGAATATATTTTGATACATGCAATCTTGAACATCAAGCTTGCCAAATCACCATCACTGGTATACTGTGAGTTATGCTTTATAAATGAAGATTATAAGCAAGATGATGTCATGTTTTGAAGCCCCCTTCAGAGAATCTAAACGATCCGAGTGACCAAGGAGGATGCATATTTTTTGGAATAATCGCGTAAAAAGTCGAGGGGATTGGACATTCTGAACAGGTTGAACAGGAATTGTAACTGCAAATCCGTTATTTCTTTCTCGGTAAAGTTCCTTCGCTATAATTGCAGGAAGTGAGCTGCCTGTCAACCCGGCTTTTCTTCTGCTACCCAATTTATCATAATAACCAGAGATGACAAGCATTTCTAGTGCGTGGGTGGATTGAATCCAAACATACTCTGAACGTTTTTCCAGGTTAAATCCTTTTCTACCATCTCTTGGATCAGATCCTTTATTTCCCTCGATATTGGCACAGAGTGTAAATCCGCAATACTGTTTGGTTGATGACCTTCGTGCTTCCAGTAGTATTTGATGGAAAGAATTCAGGATCATTCTCTGTTGATCAAATAATATTCTTCAATATGCAACCACACGCGAAACGACCTTTTCCATTCCTAGGTGGATTATTGGTTGGTGCAGCCCATCGCTGGCATACAAAGTGCTGAACGATAATTGTTAGTATCATGATTCTATTATTGTTTACTATATTGTTATGATAATTACGGTCAGTTGGCACTACCTGGTCAAACAGTAAGGTTTGTGAAGACCCATTTTAACCATTCTAGTTTCACCTGTTTGTTGACGTGCTGGTGAGATGGGATGCTGATGAGGTCCATACTCTGAGATAAAAGCAGGATTTCTTTCCTTAAATCTCATTAGTTTTATCGATAAACTTGCATCTTACACGGGTTTCCTCATTGTTAAAATACTTCATATTGAGGAAGTAAAATCTAAAATTCAGCGGGGTGATCAGCAACAAATAGTGCAAGTTCAGAAGTAGTGCGCTCAGAGATGGACGGCATTGTCAATGAAGTTGGACATGGCGTATGCTAGACTAACAGAAATAAATAGTTTAAAAGAGCAAGAAATAAGGGGCCATATGTTTTGGTGACAGGCTTTTTTTCACGGTCTCCTTTCTTTTGAGATCTGAGACTTTTTTTACGAAGGATTCACGTTTCTCCTTTAGGAAAAAACCATATTACACCATATGCAACGCTATACCTGCCAAGCAACCGAGGGAAAAAAAATAGAAAAATTAACGTGCGTGATCAGCTTTGCATACCGGTCCATATTTGGACATTTTCATTTTCTAATATGAATTACTAAAAAAAAAGAGTTCTTCCATAGTGGCTTACATAAAAAAAAGATGAAAGTAAAATACCTTTTGCTTAATTGACTTGTGTAGAAATATTTAAAGGAGGAATGAGAAAATATTGTGATCCTTCCTTTTTTCACACTTTTGTTTATTCTCTCTCCCTTTTTCGTTTTTTTTTCAAAAAAAAAGAAAGAAACTTGTATCTAAATTATCGCCATACACTACTACTAGCATTTTTATTGTTGTTGTTTTTTAACAATGGCTTATACATCACCACCAACTATCTTTGAACGTCTTCCATTTGAACTACTTTGGCATATATTTTTATTCGCATCACCAAGGGAACGATGTGTTGCAAGACAAGTATCCAGGCAACTTCGCGCTCTTTGTAGTCATCCTATCTTTTGGGAAACTATGAATTTGACACATAAATCATTGTGGCAGCTAGATGAGCTTCAACATATTCTTACGCCTCATCTCGAACATATTCGATCTATATATATTGAAGGTGTCCGGGATGATAGTATTCGATATTTGTTAAATTACTGCCCAAATCTTGAAGAATTGTCTGTTCGTCGTTGGAAAACACTCTCCGATCACGCCCTCAAATGCAAAGAGCACAAAAAACTCCGATTATTTGCACTGCACTGTGATGATACTCCCTACACAGCCATTGACGCGAATTCACTTTCTCGTCTTGTACTCCGGTTACCCAGCTTGCAAAATTTGTCTTTAATTGCATATGCTCATATCCATATACCCACTTTACTTAAAACAATTAAAAAAACTCCACCTCAACAATTGCAATCAATCACATTACCAATATATCATCATGACCAACAGTATGACGGTATGGCTGTTTCAAGTGATTATGCTGAACAATTGCTCAAGACTTGTCCACAATTGGAACAAGTATTTTTTGTACCAAACGTAGGCATGGGATTCAATAACATTAACCCCAATAATAATAAGCTTAGACCATTACTCGTGCATCATCGACGCATTATAGTACAGTAGCAATATCAAGATTAATATTTGTAACAGCCATACCAAACATATCTATATCCTATTCATTTTCATCCTCACTTCATTTCACACTTATTAAATTGCATTCATATTTTCATAAATCTATATATACTCTTAATAAAATTCAATTATATTATTCATCATCATAACTCACAGGAGCAGCAGCATTATATTAAGACTTTTTTTTCTAAGGGCTAAAATTTGGTTAAACTATATTATGAATGTACGTTTTTTAGTTGCTGTTTTGATTCGTATCTTTACATATTTGTCAAGTACGTTGTACAACAATTGTGCATATTTGATACGGAGCAAAATTATTGTAACAATTATAAAAGAAGTACTTATTTCTCTTTTTTGTTCTGAGAGCAATCCAGATATATAGTACTTGATGTAAAAATTAATTAAGAATCATATCATACCATATACCATTACTAATATAAAAAATTATATGTAGTAATAAATTAAAACTTTTACTTTACATACTACCTTTATACTTCTAGATTTATTTAACCATATATATCTTTATCTTCAATGTTTTATATTATATTAATTATGTTTCATTTTTCTGCCTATTAAGCAGTTCATTGTCCAGATGTTATTAAACAAGACAAATATAAATGTCATTCTCGACAAATAACAAATTTCAACATAATGACTCAAAGAAACAGATTAATGTAACGCTCGATCAATTTCAATAATAACGGTGGTAATGATTGAAAAGAATGATTAAATAACAGACTGTAAACATTAATTTTGAATAGATTGACTGCGCCGTAATTCAAACCTTGATATAATATCATGCATCATAGAAGTGTATGTATTTATGCTTTTACATCCTGTGATTCTCAGGTATTAAAATTAGAAAGTTGACCCAGCTTCTCTTCAGCTTCTTCGACCACATATTCAAAAATCTTATTCGCCAACTAATGTTCGGAAAATAAAAGCAATATATATGTCTCAATGTTAAACACATAATAAGAAGCTTTTGATCCAGTAATGTAAGCAAGAAGTTGGTGTATGATATAAGTCGAAACTTGTGAACCTGGGAAAGGACGACAGTCAAGTGTTTTACTGCCTTGAGCTATATATTTATATGGCCTCAAATATAGATGTTTCGACAAAGTAATGCATAAAATACAGATTTACTTAACTTCTTTTTTACATATGTTGAGGGAATAAGGCCGAGAGGAAGGATAATAGACTATGAATATGATGATACTCTTACCCAAACTCCGAATGTATGACCCACCGCGCCATTGTTGCCAACATACCTTGTCCAGATTATCAAACATTACAATATTTCTATCAATGATTTCATGTGCATATGTATGA
Source organism: Circinella umbellata (assembly GCA_025093555.1). Lineage (NCBI taxonomy): Eukaryota > Fungi > Mucoromycota > Mucoromycetes > Mucorales > Lichtheimiaceae > Circinella > Circinella umbellata. Next base: position 147,856 of record JAIWNF010000052.1, on the reverse strand, counting down.
ACATTTAAATTAATTCAAAAAAAAAAAAAAAAAAAGAATGAGCTACTTTAATCGCTTCGTTTTCTTACATTATCTATTACAATAACAACGATGCCCGTTGGCTGATATTTCAAGTTACTACACTATGCCAAAGTTTTTAAGAGCATTCATTTGGGTATACGTACTATATAATACTAACCATCAGATCGTAACATGTGTACAACATATATTTTAGTGACAGTAACAGAAGTCAGTTTAAATGTATGTACACCCTGGACGCATAGAGTAGCAAAAACTCAAAAAAATATTTCACTTTTCTATTATCAATGTAAGAACGAAAAACGGCGCTGTCCTATTATTTATCCCATTTCCCATCTTCTTAATAATCATTTATGAATTCCAGGATACTTCACCTTCATCACATAATATAATCTAATTCTGTCATCATTTGGGGAGTCTTTTTTCAGGGGTTAATTGGTCAAATCCTATCAAGCAGGGATGGTGCAATTTTCACTATATCTCAAATATTCAACACACTCAACTTTTTATTTTGGAATTCCGGATATGTATTTTTTTGTTCTCTATCTATAAAAGACAATTTTGTGGAGTTGATATTTCTTTTTTCTTTACATCCCTTCTTTCTTCTTCTCTTCTTCTCTCCTTCTCTTCTTTTCACTAAATATATTTTCTTCTTTTAGTTTTTTTTTTCTTTTATATAAATATCAATAACAAACGTTCGTCTTCAACATGACAACATCTTTAACTAATTCAATGAATGGTCTTCCACGCAGAAGCAGCATCCAAAGAGAATTTATTAAATCCAAGACTGTAGCAAATGTCTTGAGTGAAGTTAAACCAGCATCCAACAGAAAACTTGTTGATTTGCCTTCAACGGCAACAGTGGAGAAAGCCTTTGATGTTCTTTTAGCAGAAGATATTTTATCAGTACCAGTATACCAGTTGGAACCAGATCAACATACCAAGAAATACTTGACCATTATCAGTGTATTGGACTTGCTTAAGCTACTCAATGTAAATGGCTGTCACCGTGAGAAAAATTTTGCGAAAAAAACAAAAACATGTGGACAAAACTCAGCATGTCCAAAAAACAATAGATGCAATGAAAAATATTCACACTATGCTTTTTCTTTATATAATTAGGACAATACTGATAGTAGTGTTTTACTCAAGCCCCTTGCAGAAGCCGCGGGGAGAACTGCTGAAAGTTCTCAACTCGTTAGTGTACGACTCACTGATTCTCTTGAATACGTAATGGAATTATTTAGCACACACACAGCACATCGTGTCTTAGTTCTTCAAGACACAACACCTATATTATTATCTCAAATGGATGTCGTTAAATATCTCCAATCTCACAATCATGAATTGGGACCTATTTTGGACTTGACAACCCCTACAATTGTGGAACATGTTAAAGCACGACGATCAGAAAAACCTTTAGCTGCATTGAACTACCGGTGTACCGCTATGGATGCATTTTTACAACTTGCTCAAGCCCGAGTTGGTGCATTAGCTATTGTGGATGATGATGATGATATGGTTGGAGAATTAAGTCCAGAAAATTTACGAGGAATAAATCGACATCGATTTGATTCGTTACAAAAACCAGTGGTCATGTATTTGAAGGAAAGCCAAGGAGATCTGTATCCACCACTGACTTGCCATGATCGCTTTACTTTATCACAGTTGATGACAGCATTTACGCTGCGCAAAGCCCATCGTTTATGGTGGATAGATGAACAAGGCCATGTGAAAGGCGTTATAACACTCAGTGACTTTTTGGGCACTTTTCTTGATACAACTATTTCTTCTTAAATAAAAAAGGATACTTGTTATTGTTATTGTTAATTTTTTTTCATTGTCACCTGCTGCTTTTGCTATAATTTGTCCTAGCTATATTATTAAAGCACTGTTTGTTTGTTGTCTCCTTTTTTTGTGTGTTTCTTCCCTCTTTTTTTTTATTTTACTTTTTCCCTCTCTTATTTAATTTTTGGATATAACCTGTTTACTTCTATACCTCAATAACTTTGCTTAAAGTCATATGATATGATTCAACCACCGCCTACACCACCTGTTCATGCGAATTTTAGTAATGGTAGTAGTAGTATGGAGCATCATAACAATAATCATAATCACTACAGCCAGCAACAACTACAACTACAATCTCAACTTCCACCACCAGGACCGCCTCCGGTTGTAATGACCCCAATGCAATTCCCATCGCCATGGCGACCTTACATGATGCCAACGCCCGTACCTCACCTTGCTCCAGCACGTCAACCAAGGCGTCGAACAATAAGACGTGTACCTCTCGTAGAAGGAAATCTAGTATTAGACTGCCCCGTCCCGGATCAATATTTACAAGCTATACCACGCAGGAACGAGAAAGAGTTTCAGTATATGCGATATACCGCCGTTACTGCTGATCCGGCCGACTATCCACATCAAAACTATAAACTTCGCCAAGAACTAATTGAACGACGTACTGAGTTGTTTATATGTATCACACTTTACAACGTAAAGTATACTTATCTTACACTCTCTCTCACTCTGTTTTTATACTATGAGAAAAATAGCCCAACTGATTGACTGATCTTTTTTGTTACACCATTATGATGGCTTTTTTTCTTTTCACTAAAACTTTAATTTTAGGAAAATGAAATATTGTTAGCACGTACATTGCATGGAATCATGAAAAATATAACTAATTTATGTGGACGAAAAAGGTCAAAAACATGGGGCGCCGATAGCTGGACTCAAGTAGTAATATGCATTATGGCAGACGGACGCGATAAGGTACATCCGCGCGTATTGGACTTTTTATCCGCACTAGGTGTTTATCAAGAAGGTGTTGCTAAAAATTTTGTTAATGCTCGACAAGTTCATGCTCATCTTTATGAATATACCACTCAGATTTCATTGAATCCTGATATGAAATTCAAGGGAGCCGTTGATAATATTGTGCCTGCACAAATTTTATTCTGTCTCAAAGAGAAAAACCAACGCAAGATCAATTCTCATCGATGGTTCTTTCAAGCATTTTGTCCAAAACTAAATCCTAATGTATGCATGTTATTGGATGTAGGCACGAAACCAGGACCCCATTCTATATATAGATTATGGAAAACATTTGATATTAACTTACATGTTGGTGGCGCATGTGGCGAAGTAAGAGCCATGACAGGACCAGCTGGGGTATCGTTGATCAATCCGCTAGTGGCCAGTCAAAACTTTGAGTACAAGATCTCCAATATTTTGGACAAGCCATTAGAATCTGTGTTGGGATATATTCAAGTATTACCAGGAGCATTTTCTGCATACCGATATTCAGCATTACAAAATGATGTTAATGGAATGGGTCCTTTACAAAAATACTTTATGGGTGAGCAATTACATTCAGAAGGTGGTATATTCGAGGCAAACATGTATCTTGCTGAAGATCGTATTCTTTGTTTTGAGGTAAATAAAATACTTCGGCTTCACTTATTTTTACGGATCTTGCTTCTTTTGTCGTACAAGAGCAACGATGCAACTCAGCTAGATTTTGGCCTGAGAAAAAAATAACCTTAGCATATATCTAACATATAGCTCGTTGCGAAGAAAAACGCAAAATGGGTTCTTCATTATGTATCAAATGCATACGGGGAGACGGATGTACCAAGTGCAGTCCCTGAGTTTGTTACTCAACGACGACGATGGCTTAACGGATCCTTTTTCGCAGGTGTTTATGCACTATTCCACTGGTGTAGAATTTTGGCAACGGATCATTCCATGTTACGAAAAACTTTGCTATGCATTGAGTTTGGATATCTATCATTATCATGGATTTTTTCATGGTTTGCACTTGGAAACTTCTTTTTGTGTTTTTATATTCTTACCAGTGCACTTTCCACTATGACCAATCCACCTTTTGATTCTAAAACAGCAGAAAATGTTCACGTTGGATTAGCCTATGTTTATATTATCTTATTAATTATCTTGTTTTTATTTTCCATGGGAAACCGACCACAAGGGTAAAGTATAATATATAATATATCTCCAGATAGAAAAAAAAATGACTAGAAAAAGGAAGAAAAAGAAAAACTCATGATTTTTTCTTGAACTACACCCTATTTACTCTTCAGATCCAAAGGAACTTATACATTGATTATGTTATTTTTTGCTGGTCTTATGATTTACATCATATTTGCTTCAGTTTGGTTGGCTTATGATGGGATCACCAATGCAGCGCGGACCACTAACAATTTATTGGCCGACGGATCATTTCGAGATATCTTGATATCTTTTGGAGCAACATATGCACTGTATTTCGTGGCAAGTTTACTGTTCTTGGATCCTTGGCACATGATCACAAGTTCCATTCAATATTTGTTGATGACCCCTAGTTATATCAATATTTTGAACACTTATGCATTCTGTAACACTCATGACGTCAGGTACAGAAGCAACAACAATAATAACAACAATAATTTTTATCCCGAGGAAGTTATTCCACATACTCCTCTTTTATTAATCATTTGGTAACTAACAATTTATTTCATAACAGTTGGGGAACCAAAGATATTCACGTTGTTGCTACGGATCTTGGAATTGTTGAAGGAGATAATCAACAAGCGGATGTAGACATACCAGAGCAAAAAGATGTCGGACTTCTTTATGAGGAGGCATGTGTAAAGTTGCGTAAACGCGAGCGGGATCCACCTAATAAAATCGATCCGAAGACAAAGCAAGAAGATTATTATCGAGCTTTTCGTACCCGACTAGTTACAACGTGGATTCTCAGTAATCTAATTTTGGTTGCTATCATTACTACTGCACTTAATATGAATTGGCTAGGTAAGTTATATATCACTTTATATTTGTACAATAAATAGAAGCGTATAAAAATATCGAAGCAAAAAGAAGAAAAGAGTGTAAATGCTGAAACAACAACAAATCGATAATTATAACTTAGGTGATTTCCAAACAAGAACAAACGGGTATTTGGCATTTGTACTATGGTCGGTGGCTGCCTTGGCTGCTGTCCGTTTTATTGGAAGTTTATGTTATAGAGCATTCTCTATATTTACGGGTTCTTAATTAATAGTAGATTAGAGAATAATAATAAAAAAAAAAACCTAAACTTTTTGAGATAAAATCCCGCAACCGAAAAAAAAAAAACTATAAAAGGAGATTTTAACAGGCAAATTCTTTTTCACTTCCGTTTTACCACTATGGCACTCTTGGCAGTGCGGATATCTGCATTACGTGCATTACTAGTTGCTTTAAGTTCATTGACTTCATTCATTTATGCTTATCCTACTACGATGCTCGAGGTAGCTGAAGAGCCTCGTATTGACATTGGCTCCCCAGAATTCTGGGAAAAGGTCGCAGTTGTTCTATTCCTGGTTTTACTCGGTGGCGCTTTTGCTGGTAAATTTCTTTGAATTTTCTTCATGCTATATATATAAAGTCAACATGTTCGAAAGGGAAAAGAGAGAGAGAGAGAAAAAAAAAGTAGAATAGGATTGGATTGAAAAGAAGTGAAATGGACTAATTTTTGTCATGACTGAATGACAACAGGTTTGACTCTGGGTCTTATGGGATTGGACGAAACGAATCTTCATGTACTCATTGAATCTGGAACCCCGACTGAACAAAAGAATGCAAAGCAGGTGCTGAAGCTTTTAGACCGTGGCAAACATTGGGTTTTAGTGACGCTACTCTTATCGAACGTAGTTATCAACGAAACTTTGCCTATCATTCTTGATGGAGTGTTTGGTGGTGGCTGGCAAGCCGTTGTCATATCAACTGCTCTTATTGTTATTTTTGGCGAGTAAGTTTATTACTGTTGAAAAATGGGGGCTAATTGATATCTCATTAGGAGGTTTATAATAAAAAAAGGGAGGGGGGCTGTTGCCATAATAATAAAAAAACATAATTAATTTAATTTCAATATGCTTCTCCTTTATTTTCAGGGTCATTCCTCAATGTAAGTCTAAAATCAATATGTCTGTTCTTTTATTTACTATTTGAAGTGCATATGCACCATGTACATCAAAACTGATCAGTAGCTTTTCTTATGTATTATAATTAGCGATATGTGTACGCCATGGCCTTGCTATCGGTGCAAAGGCATCTTGGATGGTTCTTGTTTTAATGTATCTTCTGTATCCTATCGCTTACCCAACTGCTCTTTTGTTGGACTACTTTTTGGGTGAATCCCATGGTACTGTTTACAAAAAGGCTGGCTTAAAAACTTTAGTTTCATTGCATCAAGCAGTCAATCCATCTGATGTTGAAGCATTAACATCCGATGAAGTAACTATCATTGGTGCCGTATTGGATTTAAGATCCAAACCTGTATCACAGGTCATGACCCCTATTAGTGACGTATTTACTCTGTCAATAGATGATATCCTCGACGAAGAACTAGTAGACAAAATCTTGACAGCTGGTTACTCGCGTATACCTGTTTATTCAGCTGGAAGCAGATCAAACTTTATTGGTATGTTGTTGACCAAGCGTCTTATTACTTACGACCCAGAAGATGCACTTCCTGTCAAAACACTGCAGATCAGTACATTGCCCGAAACAGGCCCCGACACCAGCTGTCTTGATATCCTCAATTTCTTCCAAGAAGGAAAAAGTAAGTTTATTTTTGTGTAACATATTTGCACAAAAAATATTTTCTCAATAAACTAGAACATCTTGTGTAACACTAAAAATGGTTTTTTATAGGTCACATGGCATTGGTTTCAAATAACCCTGGTGAAGAGGATGGTGGTATTGGTGTCATTACACTTGAAGATGTGATTGAAGAACTAATTGGCGAGGTAAAATAACGAAGTTACCAGTTTTCTTAGATTAAAAGGGAAAAAAAAGAATAACTGAAGATGTTTATTTTTCTGCTTTTACTTTTTGTAGGAAATTATTGATGAAACTGATGTCTATGTGGATGGTAAGAAAAAATAATAATGATAAATAATGGTGAAATAGCAACCAACTAACCATTGAAACCAAACTGTTCTGTTATTAGTTCGTAACAAGATTCGAGTCGTTCGCCGACAAGTTCATAATAGCAAGAGAGGCCCTAGTGCTCGTTTACAAAATAGATGGGCTGCACGTAAACGACATTCGCATCCCTATCCCGCTAGAGAAAGACAGCATAGTGGAGAAGACTTGATCCGCCAAACTTCTAACGGCTCTATCACTAACGTCCAATCACATAAGGTGATTGAACCCTTTCAAAAAACATACGGTGCTGTGGCCGAAGCTAGATTGTCTACTTCACCTTCCAACCATGCCGCGGAAGAAAGCCAGCCACTTTTGCGGGACAATAACAAGAACAACTAAAACAAAATGTCGAAATGATTTTCCGCGCAGCTGTACGCCTGACCTTCTGAAATACTTTATTGTATACAAAACATCTCAAATACAATCTTATTACTAAAGTAAAAGTTTTTATATATATCTCAATCAATTATTTCTATCATATATATTATGTTTTAAAATGTTTTTTTTTATACTGGCTTATGTTTTTGGGCTAAAATTATGCCATCAATAAGGCTGAAGAGATTAATCGTGTACAAATGTATGACAGAAATATTTGAAAGCTTTTATTTGTGTCACAGAAAGCTGATAAGCCTGACAATCTGTAACATGAATACTTTTTCTCGGTCCAATTTAAGTGCATTTTCTGATCGCGTGTTTTTTACCTTCTCCTGATTTTCGTTCGGTTTAAAAATTTGTAAAATAAGAAACACTGTAGTGTTCGCTTATATCGTTTAAACAGGTTTGAATGTAAACTAAAAATCATATCAAAGTAAAGATAGGTGGTGCAGACTTCTCAGTTTTCTTTAAGTTATATTTAGATTATATACTTCACAGCCTAATGGAAACATATCTTTTAATCGAAACTATTCTGATATCCAGTTATACATAATGTGAATTTTTATCACATGTATTTTTATAAAACAGTAGCTAAAAATAATTATTTTCTAAACCAGCAATAATAACAATTCTTCTCTTGATTCGGACTGTAGTTCCGTTAACCTATCGGAAAAGTTACCGAAGTTTCGGATTTTTTGGATCTGTAGAAGATTGCATTTATACTTGTCATTCTTGTTTTTTTTAAAACCGCTGCAATTACTTTATCGCGATTCAACCTAAAAGTACATATTTATGTCTATCGTTTCTTTTGCTGATGACTTTTGTTGTTATAAAGAAAATTATACTATTGCTTGTAATCTATAATTGCTTACAATATCATTTATGGTGTTAAGAAAAAACATCTGCATGAATATAAAAAAAGTCAGTGGACTTCATATTGTTTTTTCGGAATGCAATCAATAAGGCCACCGCAATATGGCGACAATAATAACACTAGTCATTTTTATAATTTTGTACTTGGTAATGTATACCACATCATTGATAGATCCAACACTAATCTTGGTGTTCGTTCACGAATATAAATTCATGTCGACTAAAGTACCTTCAGTTATAGATAAGATTAGATTATTATTAACGGAAAACCACATCTATTATCTTTTACGAGTTGGCATAGCAGTTTCTGAAGAAAATTAACACAATCTGCATGGTGGTATTGATAAAACAAATGAGTAATTTTTGTATATAATATAGGCAGTATTGTAAAATTAACGATTATTTGAATTAGTCAAGCTGCTAATAAATAACTTTGCAAGTTATTACGCTTTTTCCCAATTAAAAAGAAAAGATCATTCAAAGAAAAAATAGTCAAAGATAATCATATCTACTTGTTTAATTTTGGCAATAATGATGATGGATTACGTATATCCACGTACTATGTGCGATATGTAGCCCTTTCAGAAATACTGTTGGCTGAACTATCTTACAGATTTAATAAACATTACTGTTATCTAGGTATTGAAAAGTACTACTAAAAAAATGATACGTACTTACTACAAGGCAATCGATTTTTGAAAGATGCAATAATATTTTTCTCTAATTCTATAAATAAAATAAATTTGAATTACAGAATATTTATCGAATAGTATTGTAGACAAGGGTTTCTAATAAAAATGTACTTCATATATATATCATGTAATGGCATCTTAAGATTGTAGTTTGGCTCTCTCATTTGCTTTTCAAGAAAAAATTATTAATACGTCAAGTATTAATTACTACCTATGCTGTTTTTACAAAAAATAGTCATACCATGTTGTACGCCCAAACTTTGCATATCATTATTCTCTTCTCTTTATTTAAAAAGGATTAATTGATATATTAATCGTGAACTTTTTGATTGGCAATATAGACCGAGCATTTTTTAACTTTGATTTTAATTTCTGGGGATATAATGGCCGTGCAATAAATATTATACATAAATACTTTTCCTATGACAGATATACGTTCTTTTTGTATACGTATATGTTTTACCAACAAAACTATATTGTTGATATTATAGAAACTGCACCGAAAATAAAGTACAAAGCTTTAAAGTTTAAAACTGTCAATATTCGAGGGATTTTATTTTTCTTTATGTAGGTAGAGTATATTCGCCACAAAAAGCATACGATTTTTAATCTTAAACTGAATTAATATACCTAATGTACAATAGCTTAAAAACAAAGTATTAAATAATTTTATCAAGTCGAAAACCTTTAGACATTTCTAATTTGATCATTAATTCATATATTCAAAATAAAGGCTATATACGCACCGATGGCATATTGTGTAATTTAGATTCCAATAAAAGAAGAAAATAATTCATTTACGTATTTGAAAAATAAAGATTTTATTTAAGAAGAAAACTCAATATATATATATATATTTCAAAAACTAAGCTAAAAACTGAAGTTAGACTGACTGGGTAAAAGGGGGAAAGGCTGTATTACAAAAAAGAATTACTGAGGTAAAAGAGAGTGAAAAAAAATAGATAACCATACTAATACATAAAATGTATCTTGTTGTAAAGAGAAAAATATTGAAAAGGATTATTTGTGATCTTTATCTTTGTAAGCATTACCGTATTCTTTTCCCGCTTTGTTGTAGCAACTGTAATCAGCATACGAGCCATAGAATTTATTGTCCTTGTTATCGTCACCACGCTTTCCGTGCTTGGGATTACCATTATCATCGCAATAGTCTGCATAGCTTCCAACAAATGTATAATCATCATGGTGCTTATCACCATTCTTATGGTCGTTACCGTAATTTGCATAGCTTCCAATAAAGGTTCCGTCATGATCTTCCTTCTTTTCACCATGGTATTCCTGATTTTCATTATGGTATTCCTTCTTTTTATCATAGTCTTCCTTCTTTTCGTCGTGGTATTCCTGACTTTCATCATAATATTCTTTCTTTTCATCAAGTCCACGCTTATCATGCTTATAGTAATCTTCATTCTTTTCATCATAATCTTCCTTATTTTCATCATGGTATCCCTTCTTTCCATCATAGTCTTCCTTCTTTCCATCATAGTCTTCCTTCTTTCCATAATAGTCTTCCTTCTTTCCATCATGGTCTTCCTTCTTTCCATCATAGTCTTCCTTCTTTCCATCATAGTCTTCCTTCTTTCCGTAATGGTCTTCATTCTTTTCATCATGGTCTTCCTTCTTTTCATAATCCTCATATTTATCTCCATAATAACCATTGTGATCCCATTTATAGCCATCATCACCACGCTTATTTATCTTGTGATCATCATCCTCGTGCTTTTCCTCAGGTTTAACAAGAATAATAGTATTGTCTTCTTTAGAAAAATCTTCGCCATGGTGTTTTTTTCCGGGGACTACAAACACCAAGTTGTCATCGGAATCAACGGCAAGTTTGATGACCTTGCTGCCAATAAACGTAGTTTCGACCTTTTTACCATCATCTTCACCACGACGAGCAAGTGGGAGAGGTGAAGCTTGAATGTTCGAAAGAAGAGCCAAAAGAGCGACAGAGATACCAATGTTTAAACGCATGTTTTTTTTTATATACTTTGATAGAAAAAGATTTGTTAAAATTTTTATATAGTGGTTTAAGAGAGATTAATAATAATATTATACTATAGAACAATTTAAACTATAGAAACCATCCTCTTTATATACTTTTTTTACAAGCAATTTCGCTTTTGCTGGAGATTTACTACTGTAGGTTTGAATTGAGAATATGGAATGGCATCTATTAGCTTATAAATCCTGAGGTATAAACAAATAAACAAATATATTAATAATACATACCTTGCATCTTGTTTACTACGCGCTAAAAGTGGTATTATTGTTGCCTTTTCACCTCTCCCACGTCGTTTTGTTTATTGACAGGTTTATTACGAGCTGTTGCATGATTGTTGACACTACAACAACCAAATAAAATACAAATTTAACATAAAAAATATATTCTTTATTAATTTTCAATTATTACTTTTGACATTATCAATTAAGTAAATTGTTATCTAAAGATACGTTATGTATTGCACCAAGAAAAGCTCAATTTGAAAGAGATAAATGCTGACTTTTCAGAACATTTATTTGGTAGTTATGTTTGACATTACAAAATTTAGTTAGTAATAATAATAAGTATATTATTTTTCATTACAAACCCTATTGTTAATAAAAAAAAAACTGATCACCAAAGCATCAATGTATAGCTAACCCATTATTATGTTATTGCATGAAAATTCCTTGTAAACAACCATGGAGCCACATACCACATCTATGTTTACCATAACAATAGAATGAATCACAATGCTATATGCTGTTTCAAGAACTCGAGAGTATTTTTAGAATAATCATGTCATGGACTTGAAACCTCTTACCAGGCTGAGGCTTGCATAATTAAAATTTTCGTCATAATAGAATCATAGTACTTCCTGCCAAGACATTTATTTCTATATCTATCAAAATCAATTTTCATAACAATAACATTACAACTTTTAATACCATGTTTATTTATTTCAATGCGCAACTCTCATCTTATCATATGATTATACAAATCTATATGCTTTTCCTTTTTTTTTTTTTGACACTTTTACTTTTTAGGTTTATTTGTTGAATACTTTTGTTTATAATGCTCTACGTACAAAAATAAATATAATACCGTACGTATGAGATCAGATCAGATTTTCCGAGATTTATTCTCTTGGCGACACCATTGTATATATGAATCCAATAAGTTGATCGAGCCAACTTTAGAACAAGTTTTTTTTCTCAAAAAAATAAAAAGAAATTGGTATTTTTATACGTATTCTTACAGAATAAATAATAATGGTCTATATTTCAACAAACAAAAACCAATAATGTTCATAAAAAAAGGTGCACGTTTTTTGTTATAATAAATATCGAAAACTTGCTTCATCACTAATGTTCATGGGTACAATGATCTTTCTGCTATTATTAGCAGAGTTCAGTGGATCTTGTCCTGAAGAGGTAATGATCTTGTTTTCAAAGGTTATATAATTAGAAGTTTTATTAAATAAAATTATATAAACAAACATCATGCACAGGTCAAATACAAGAAAAGACTTATTTTTCTAACTATCAAGTAAGCATGTGAGGTTCGGGGGCTCCACACTCGTTGTTCTTTAATGGTGTAAATTACTTTTTGCTACGCACATGGTTTTAACTAGGTTTTCTAACTCTATTACACAATGCCTGTTTTCCCGCAAATTTATCAAACAAATAGTAATTCAAATAAAAAAAAATAACAAATTCAAAAGAGAAAATAACTTATATTATTTATTATAACGCGAAACTATAAGCTTGGGACGAATTCTTTGAATTGCAGGACATAAATGTTTCTTTTTATTTGTTTGGACAAGCTTCTACGTAGTAGTTAAGAGAAGAGTATTATGTTGATTGCTTATCAAGATGTGGGGTGCATGCTGAAGCCATTCTGACGTCCGGAATTCGAAGAATGAATTAACCGCACAATCTTTACTCTCTCTTTTTCGTTCTACAAAACCACGCAAGTTTGAAACTTGTTGTGCGCAAGTGTCGATTACAAACACTATATACTGCGAGCTCTCGATTTTACTCGCCTACGTAATTGATCTAAAATTTAAAGAAGATAGATGAGCTTGATAACTATAATGTTTGTTTTTTTAGCTAAAGAAAAAAAAAGTACTGCGTTTTTACAGGTACATCTTTTTTTTTTTTTTTTTTTTTTTTTTTTTTTTTTTTTTTTGCTTCTTGTGATAAGTCAGTTATTCACTTACTGATTTACGTAAATATAGAATACTTATTTAACAATGTTCTTTTTTGAATGTTTATTACTTTTTTAGTGAATGGTTTCTCTTATGACTATTGTTTTTATTAGTAGGGAGGGTAGGAAAAATTGCTTGCATCTTCAGTGATGCATTTAAGCTTTCTATTTTCGTTTTTATTATTACGTATTGATGAAAAAATAAATAATAACAATATTCTTTTACATTACTATACTGTACTTTCTATTTTAAAAACCAAACACTGTTTATTTTCAATTCTAGGTAACCGATCCAATACATAGAGCAGAGTACCTCGGACTAATGACAAGAAAAAAAAATACTTCTTATTATATACATGTATGTAAATATAAACTCGGAACAATTTAAACTAGATGAGTATAAACACCTTTTTGCATGTGTTTTTCCTCTTTAACGTGAACGGCTTTATCAAAGGTCTTAACATTTCTATTATCATAGCTTTACATTAACGTATGTTTTTGTATATCTCTAAATAAATAATTGTGTGATATATATTGCTAAATGCTATAAAAATTATTAACAGCAACTCTCGTAATGAAAGTATTCAATATTCGAGATGATACTGGGATGATTATGAATACCAATCCTAAATAACGACTGCCAAACTTTCCTTTTTAAACAAATAAGATATATTGCTTTAACGTTTTGCAAAAAGGAGTTGAAATGATCAAGCATCAAAGAGCGTTATACTTTCATTAGAAACATCAACTTCACTGACGAAATTGCTCAATAAACTGGTATCCATTATACTACACTTATTATTGATAATAATGAGCCATTTTTTTTATGTATATATCGTTGTGCTAATTGATTACTCTACAGTGATTGATCACACATTCTGTGACTACAGTTCTAAATCATTCCAATAAAAAAAAAGAACCGCCAATGGAGGCACTATTTACTCTTTTTTTTTTAATAGTTACAACTGTCGCCTATATTGCTGATCAAAGCTGCTTCAATCATCTTTTTTAATGTTTCGATATGTACGTATCACAAAAGCAAAATAGTATTATTATAAACATCATGGTCACTAATTTATTCATCTTTTACATATAATTATATGAGCTAATTTTGAAGAATTGTTTAAATAATAGCAGTGAACAGTATTTTTATACAATAATAAATAACAATGTACCAACATCGAATCAAACAATAGTTTGTTATTACTGGAGAATATCAATCGTTCGACACTATTGTAATTTATTTTATAGTACGTATATATTTCAAAATTTGATACACTGGCTGCGTGTGTGTACTCGTACCCAGGTTCAAATTTGATTCAATGTATGTAGACCAAAAGTGATTTTTATAAAAGAAAAACAGATGAATGAGAAGAAGGGTCGACCTACTGGTACCATGTTATGCCAATTTGTATTTATGCAGCGATAATTCACGGTCGATAACTATTATACTTCTTATTAAATCTTCTCAAAGGTGGTAATATATAAATAAGAATAGTTGCCGGCTCATATGATTAAATAGGTCCACCATTAACGTACAGGGAATATCTCAAGTCCTAAAAGTCATTTTACTAAAGGAATTAAGGATCTCAAATTAACCTAAATAAAGTACAAAGCTGAGGGTATGTAATATAAATCATACAGAATATTATTAATTGACCATATTAAGACTTTTGAATCTTTACGTATTGTTATGAAATACAGTATTATATATGTATAGATTAATACATAATAATACTCTCTACAAAGAAATCAAAGCAGCTAAGAGAAATTATATATCTACATTTGGCATTTATTACATATTTGTAATTAGAAACAGATAATTCAAATTTTTTTTCTGAAGAATGTTATATACATAATAAATTCACCAAATAATAATAATAATAATAATTTACATACACTATGCATAATGCTATATCAATATAGTCAAATAAGCTGGTTTTTATGTTCTCATTACATAATAAAAATATGTATTCATATAAAAATAAAGCCCATTAGATATAAAGAAACGTCGATCATCATTACCCCTTGAATAGTTTCATTTATAACAATAAATAAAAGTCAAAACTTAAATTGTGTAATTAAAGCATTTCTTGTTTCTAAAAAAGAATGATACACCAAATTTCAAAAATAATTAATAACAAAACCAAAATGAATTGATATATTGTCCCACTAAAAGGATGATAAAAATAAAAAGTGTTTGGTAATCATTTTATATTATTAAGAAAAAAAAAAGTGTAAGAGTATATATTTTTTTTTTTGCAATCATTTTGTACAAGTAATATCTAATAAAGAAGAAAAAGTTAAATGAATATAAAAAAAAAAGAGAAAATCCTCTTTTTTTTTATGAGGTACTACTTAGTAATGTAGTTGAAAGAAACGGGGAAAAAAGGGTAGATGAGGGAAATATGTGTTTTGAGGAGTGTGTTTGTGTATAAAAAGAGGGAAGGAAACTAATTTTTTTTATATAAGAAAAGAGAAATAAAATAAAATAAAATAAAATAGAAAAAAAAAATGATATATAAATTATGTGCATGTTAATATGGGATGTTAAGAGAGAAGTGTGTGTGTGTATTTGTATGAGAGAGAAAGCGAGAAAGAGAAGAAAAAAAAAATAGTGAGAATAATATAAAGATTATTATTATTGATAACCACCAGGAGGAGGCGTTGATGAATTTTGTTGAGATGGAAGTGGAGGAGGAGTAGGTGTTGGAGTTACTGTACCACTTGCAAGAGAAGTTGTTGAATTATACATTTTTCGATCATTAAACATATTACCAAATGCTGGAGTAACAGGTGTTACCGTTGATTTACCATCAAATGCCAAAGGTGTATCCAGTGGTGTTTTAAGTGTAAATCGATTTCGTGTGACACGTTGGCCTGTGCGTTCTGCTTCCCAATCTTCCCATTTACGCATAAGTAATCGAGATGAATCAAATTTGCCTTCAGCGTCGCCGTGACCTTTATCTTTCTTTTCACCTGCAATAACACGTGTTGCACCCCATGAAAAGTCATCGAAATGCCAGAATGAATATAATGGTAAAACGAAATTCCAAATCGGTAATGCAATAATATAAACTAGAAAAGTAAAAAATAAATAAATAAATTGATGTCAATAAAAAAAAAACTTATGACCATAAAATATAATATTATACTTACTCAACATCCAAGCAACATAAATAAGTTTAAACGTCGTAATCGCAATCAATACACCAGGTAAACCAAGAATACAAATAAGCAAAGCAAGTGACTGCCATTGTGGAGTGTCAGAAATACCAGAGCTAATGATCAAATAAATGGTCATAACAATAGCAGCAGGCAATACAAGAGCGGCAATAAGATCGACAAAGATAGAAAATTGCATAGACAAACATGCGATACCACAAAGATCCGATACAAGTACCAATTCCATCAAATTGTGAATAGTCGAATTGATCCAACGACGACGTTGAGAAAGAAGTACCTTAAATTCATCAGGAACAATTGTACGACAACGTGCTTGGGGTACAAACATCATTTGTCTCTTTGGGAAAGTACGTAACATAAGAGTAGACAAGAAACGATCTTCACCAAGAAGCAACAAATTCTTTTCATGCAATGTGTTGACAACATTTTGATTGTATTCGAGAATAATATCTGGATTAGCTAAAAGAGGAACCCAAGCACCATTCTTGGGTGCCTTGATTCTGAACATACTGAAACAACCAGGTAAACATGTAACAATACCAAATAATGATTCGAAAGCTTTGGCATAATGATGGGAGATATAATATTCAAAGACTTGAATGGCTGTAACCCATGATGTTCGTTTGTTTGCAATACGAGTTTCACCACAAAGACCCATAATTGTAATATCATTGGCCATTGCTGCAACCATGTACGTTAATGCATCAGGTAAGACTTTAGTGTCAGCATCAACCTATAAATAGTTTGATAAACAAATAAACAAATAGTAAAATATTAGATCATTATTTTTTCCGCATTATTTTTCACACCCTTCAAATCTTCTTGAATCTGATTCATTTATATAATAGTATAGGATTTTAATAACGTTACCATGAGAACTAATTCAAATTTATCTGGTGTTACTCCCTTCATTAACCAAGAAAGTTTCCAAAATATTTCATAATCAAGCTCCGATAAACGATCATTGAATAAGACGCGTTGGAAGAACGACATGAGAATAAGCTAATAATAATGTAGTACAACATATAAATGAAGAACACATTAGGTTTTCAATCTTTCAACTTATTTTTTTTTATTTGAAATATACAAAAAAAAAAAACTAACCTGAGAATCACGTTTACCACGATTTCCTGCTTTAGCGCCATTTTGTTCTTCTTCTGTACCACACTTGACAATAGTGATACAAGGTACATTTTTGTAATGACCAGCATACTAAAAAAAAAAAAACTGATGAGATTTACATAATGACCTTTTTTTTTTTTTGCTTCCTTCTATCTGGTATATAAAATTTAAACATACCACTTTTGCCATATTTAATTGTTTTTCACCATCAGCAATAGCAAGATAAGAACAGGATTTAGGATTAGCCATAGTTGGATCTAAATCCATCATATCAACAACGATATCAGGAGTGGACTTGGATTCACCAGCACCTGTAATCATACCATCTGCAATTACAAAGAAACATTTGTGTTTCTTTGAATAAGTAGTTTCAGCCAAACTATCCATGGTGGTACGAAGACCATCTTCACCTTCTGAGTAACAAGTAACCAACATAACAGAATATAATTCGGTCGAGACAATGTCTGTTGGATTATTTCCAAGATTGAGTGCTGAACTTTGTTCACTGTGAGGAGTACCACGAGATGATGATCCACCTGAACTGACTGATGCAGAAGAGCCACGAGCAACATTCATAGGACCATAATTGTTATAAGGTCCTGGGATATGGTTAGCAGGATCGTCATTACCACCTTTAATAGAACGCCAAGCAAGCCAATTGGAACGACCTCCAGGTTTAACAAGACGTTTTGAAATAACCCATTGGAAAAGTAAAGCCATTGAATAACGTACGGCAATAATTGTAACAATAACAGCAAGCATCAAATTCATAACAATACCATTGGCAATACAACCACCTGATTCAGTTTCCATGTTACCAACAGTATATCTTGCTAAAAGACAATCACGTATCGATTTACCACCACTATACATAATAGCAATGGATGCATCATTACCCCGTGTAGCTTTTAATGCGATATCAGTATCTTCACCAAAAAATTTAACGTTATCATCAAGATATTTTGTCAAGTTGAGCACTAAAGAATAATCATTTTTTTTTTTGGGGGGGGGGGAAGGTATATGTTAGGAAACTATGCATCTTTTTGAAAAAGAAAAAAAAAAGTCATCGGAACTCCGTTTCTGTATGTGGGTTGTTGTTATTATTTTTACCTGTATCGCCGAGTACAACAAGATCAGTTTGTCCCAGTGTATTAACACCGCCAGGGCTCAAGTCCGCCCAATCAAAACCAATTGAACGATGTGGTGTAGCAAACGCTTTCAATTCAGCAAATGATAAACACTTGCCATCTCCTGTAACAAGAGAACCACCTATATATATATTTTCGGTATTAGTAAATATAAAAGTATTCGATACATATATACATCTTCTTTTTTTTTTAATTATTTACCATAGGGACTATCTAATTTACAATCACCCCACGTTTTGGTGGAGCCTTGATCAAAGGAAGTACATGCACCAGTTGAGTCACCATCAAAAATAGATCCAATTTCCATATTCTGATAATCGTTACTAAGCTCCAAACCTTTGGAAGAAAAGAAATTCTTCAAATCATCCATATCAAAAAATTCACCAAATACACGAGGATTATCATAATACATGGGTGTTCGTACACCATTCAGTTCATTTGAATAAGGAGGATTTTGTACAGAATCAGGACAAAGGGTTTGATTTAAACCATAAGTAACATAAGCTAAAGCACCCATTAAAGCCAAAATAATATAACACAAAGCCATTTTTTCACGCCATGCTTGTTGCATCAATGCATTTGGTTTCCTAAATACGACTTTAATACAACAACCTGGGAAACAACACGTCGCCAAGTAAGCAATCCAAGACCACCAACTGACTAAAATTTTAGGTTTTATATCATCCTCTTCATCCTCTTTATTTTGATCTGGCATAGGTGTATCCAATCCAGCTGCTTGTTGTTGATGAAGTTTTTGTTGTTGAAGTTGGTGTTGTAAATGAGGAGACATAGGTTGTTGTTGACCATACATATTAGCAGGTGGAGGACGTCCCATTGGAGTATTGGCACCCGGTGCTAATCTTGCACCTGCTGCTGCACGATGTTGTGATGGTGTTCGATTTAACATTCCTTGACGAGGTCGTTGACGTTCAGGACGTGAAAGGGATCGTGCACGACTTACACTGACTCGTCTATAAGGCTGTGCTTGATGTTGCATATTAGCTGGAGATGCACGCATAGGACGAGGTTGATTACCCATCATCATACCAGAAGGTGGAGATGGCATACGATGTTGTTGTGAAGGTGGAGGACGACTATTATTATAATGGTGTTGTTGTTGTTGTTGTTGTTGTTGTTGTTGTTGTTGCTGTTGTTGTTGACCCATTTGTCTATTATACTGAGACGAACGTCGAGGGTCTTCCATATGCATTGGAGGTCGATTCATTGGCATACCCGCTTGTGATTGACGATTGTGAAGAGGTGGACGTGGTGGACCCACACCAGAATGACGAGGTTGTTGTTGTTGTTGTAAATGACCTGGGTGTGGTTGCCCTGGGTGAAAGTTCTGACGGGACGTGCGAGGATCATTACTATAACCTCGAAGTCCCGGTTGGTAACCAGAAGTTCGTTGAGGATTCGACATGTCGAATCAAATGGTTTAGTATATGTGGTGTGTGCAAGGTGGGGGGAGTTAAAGAAAAAAAAAGGGGGGGGAGGACGAGGAGGAGAGTTTGAAAAAAAAAAAAGAAAAAAAAAAGAAAAAGAAAATTAAAGAAAGAGAAGTATGTTTGAATAAAGAGAAAGAGAAAGGAAGAAAAAAAGAGAAAAGAGAAAAGGGTAATAACACTTCTTTTCTTTAGAATAGAACATTAAAAAAAAAAAACGGGGCTCGAATCTAATACCATTATAACGCGCTTAACGAACTTTTTTTTTTTTTTTACTCTTTCTAATCTATCTCTTGTTGCCCCTGGAAACGGTGGCTAAATTTTTTCGTTTTTTTTTTTTTATGTGTAACTATTTCTATTTTTGGATATCCATCATGGTAACCTAACGCCAAACACAAAAAGAAAAAAAAAATATTTCAAGTTTGTACCAAACACATAACATTTTAGGGTACTCCTTCTTGTAATAGTTATTTTTAAAAAAAAGATAGGATAATGATAATTATTATCACTTTATTTAATAATGAATCAAAAATTAAAAAGAAAAAAATCCTTCCCTTCAAACCTAATTAAAGTTATTGAGTAGATCGGTTTCAGATTTGTATTATTATTATTTTATTATTATTTTTAAAAGCGGGTTTACCTTTGAGCAATTTTTTTTAAAAAGGAAACTTTATAATCACTTTTCTTTTTTCTCTATCTTCTTTTGTAGACACAAAAATATATGTGTAAAAAAGAAAAAGGAAAATTAGACATGCGGTCTTTTAAAAGGTTTTTATCATATTTTTACATATTTTATATATTTAGAGTATGTTTTTTTGTCTGTGTGTGGCCAAAGCGAAGTTTTTATTTATTGAAAGAACGGCTATTCGGGATAGCTACTATTATTATTATTGTTGTTATTATTATTATTATTTTGGATGGATGCGTAGCAAAAACCTTTTTTTTTTTTTTTTTTTTTTATGTCTTTTTTTAAAACATGAGCGGGGGGAATGACTGAATTGAATTGGGGGATCGACTAATTTTTATTTTTATTTTCCCTTTCCCCTTCTCCAAATCTATTCGGCCGCAATAAAAACCCTACTCTTTTTTTTGTATTTGTATTTATTTATACAACAGACTTTGATAATGATATTTCAGTAATACGATTTCCACATTTAACAATCAGCTTAGATACCATGTGGCTGATTGTAGTGAGGTCGTCTATAGCTAGTGTCGGGATACTTCCGATAGCTTTTTTCAATGGAGTTTCGGATAAACTCCATGCAATACTAGCATGAAAACGAGCGGGCTAAAATGTATAAAAAGAATGTATTTGTTATATAAATTACGTAATTTTAGTAAACTTGCATAGAAATAGATGAAATCTCTAATTTTGTTTTGATATGTTTACCTTATAAAAAAGTGGAAAATGTAAATTTTCCATTACAAAGTCGACTGATTTCAGTAAATTGGATAACTATTTGGTGAAACGGGTTAAATTTATTCAGGGATCCCATTTATTCATTATTATTGACTAACTAAACTATCTTTAACTAACTAACTAATTCCATCCCCCCCTCTCCCTCCCTTTCTTATATACCTCATTATAACCCATTCCAACTTCAGTAGTTAAAAAAGATCGAGTTTTTTCATCATTTGTTAAAATAGATACTTGAGCAAAAGCAAGTTGAAAACTATGTCTAAAATACAAAATAAAAAATAAAATTACTATTATTATATACATTATTATTACTTTTACTTTTTTACCTAGCATCTTGTGTGACTTGATCACGAACTTTTTGTATAAACATGTCCAATTGATGTTCTTTTAAAAAGATACATTTACTTAAGCTAATATGTAATTTATTTCCTTCAATATTTGAATATATTTCATCTTTTATAATAATATGATTTAATATTTCTTTCACTTCTTCACTCATAGGAACTATTGTTATTATTATTTAGTTTAGTTTTAGTTTATCATTCCATACCCCACCCTGGAATTATGCCTAACGCAAACAAAAGTATAAATTACCTTCTACATATACATAACTTGCCCAACTATTTTCAATATGTGCTTTTGTTCGTATTCTTCCTTGATGCTTTGATGGATCTTCCTTTTTTTGTACTATAAACATATAAATATCATACTTTAGCTCTTTTTTTTTTATATATCTCTCTCTTGTCAACAAGTTACCTGGTGAAAAAAAGTCTGAAAGTACAGGCATACTAGAAGAAGATCTATAACGTTTTTTTTTTTTTTTTTACTCATCATTAAATAATGCATTGACAAAACATACAATATTATTTATACATACAATGGTTCTTCATGAATGGAACTTTCTGAATCACTACTTTCATAATCTACAAGTGAATTCATTTCTAATTTTTTTTCTTAATGGACTCCTCAAAAATTTTATGTTTCCGACAGTTTATTTTTTTTTTTTAACTCTATATAAAAATCACATGGACTCAGTTTATCCCAACTTTTTTCATGCATTTTTAAAAAAATTCGGACACTTATTCTTGGCAATCTAATTATAACAACAATTACTAAAAGTTTTAGTGTCAACATTTTTTCATGATAAAATAATGATGTAACTTGACATTTTAACTAACATTCTCTTTATTATATCCTGCCCCCCGCCCCCCCAAATGAAATCTGCAATGAATCAAAAAAGAGGGGAGAAAATCTTTAATGCAAAACAATGCGTTTGCATAATAAATTAAATCATCTTGAGAGGGAAAGGGGAGGGGAGAGAAAAACAAGCAATAAGTTTTTTTTTTTTAATTTACTGCTTATGATTATTAAATTCCTTAGAATGAAAAGGTATTTGAAGAACTGTTGTTAAGGATTATTTTACAAGAAATATGTGAATAATAATAATTTCATATTAATTTATCTTAACTTATTAACATAGCATGCATTCAATATGCATTTAAATCATCAGTTCGTACTAAAGTTTTCTACTACTAACTACTCCATATCATATCTTTTTTAGCTGTCATTTATAAATTAAACTAGTCCATTTTTGTCTGTGCTCAATCACTCATTATAAATATTGAAGAAATGTCATTTTACATATGATCAGCTTATTATTTATATGCGTATATAGATTAAGCTCGAGAAAATTACTCTTCCTTCTCTTAGTAATATTAAAATGTTGTTTCTTAATAATTCTGAATGGGGAATGAGATTCATTTTAGTAAAGGTGTTATTAAATGTTTTTTTTTTTAGTTGACGCTCTACGTAATTTTATGTAGAGTACCTATTATTACCTACTTAGTAGTAGGATCGAAATATTCATTTTATTCAATATGTATATCATTATAGTGAATAGTGACTATAAAAATAAACTTTTTGGCTTGTCCTATCCTTTGTCTTTTGCAACTCATTTACTTTATTAATCATGCCTCTTTTTGATAGATTGTTGATTAAGTTCGGATGTGTTTTTTCAAAGAAGTTAGTTTTTCATGATTATATATCGTTTCTACTTATAAGACAACAAAAAAAAAAGATCCAAAGTGACAAGTCAATTAGATAACCACACACACAAATAATATCTAATATTAATATATTACCCACTTTAATTTTATTAAAGAAGCCAAAAAAAAAATAGTCATAGTTTTCCATTCTATCGCTTTCCTTAACGACCAGCAAATATTTATCGGTTACGTACGTAATAAGAAAACTATAGTTGGGGAATAGGCTGATCCGTTAAACCATTTCATCCCAAAATTATACACTATTACACAATAATTATAAACAAATAAAAAAAACAAGTTTTTTTATGCGTGTCTAAACGCCATCCTTCTTTTTAATTGATGTGAGAATTTTCAGTAGAATACAGTAATTTAGAAAAAGGTAGCAGTAAGTTTTAATAAATGATAATGACGACGACGACGACGACGACGATGCTGTTGAAAGTATTGAAATTCTAGAATATTCGGCTGTTATATAAAATTACGTACTTAAGGATACATACATCTATAGTCCTATTATTATTACTATACAACTCTATACACAGTATTTTACTGTACTGTATAGCTCTAAAATAAAAAGTACCTTTATTTATTCCATTGCTTTTTAATCTTCAAATAACGGATTATGTATTTCATGTACTTATATCTGTATATAAAACTAATTCTCTTCTTGCAATACGTAATGAATTCCAAAACTCAATATGGTATTAATTATTAAGTATGTAATATAAAAAAACCTTCAAGTGTCACATACATAGAAACTTTATTATAAGAACGACTCAGAAACAAATGGATAGTTTTCAAATCCGTAAGAATGTTTTTTTTTCCTCACACGGGATCAACGCAATGGATTTCACAAAACGTTTAAGCCCAAAGAATTTACACACGTACGTACTCGTGTACCTATATATATATATATATATACATAGCTAAAATTTGTAGAAAAAACTTACAATAATTTTATTATGATTATTTACTGAAATAGAATTGAGAAGGGAAATAATTGGGTGGGGGGGGGGAAGCAGTAAACTCCTTACTTGTAATAAAGATAGGCTTTTTTTCTCCTTATTGTAAAGCAGGGTTGACAAGGGTATCAACAAAGTCATACACTTTGGGACGCTTTTGGTCCCAACTCGTTGCATCGGCACCAATAACGACAATGAGGTTAGCCTTATCCAAAGGAAGAACATAGGTTAAGAAATCACGCATACGAGTCTTTCCAGGTGTATCAACACCTTTGATGACTTCACGAGCAGCGGGACCAATCTTCCAAAGCACCATATAACGTTGATAGAAAAGACTTATGGCACGTCTAGCCAAATCGACACGATCAGCTCGTTGTTGTTCATCTGTCTTTGTGATCTTGGCTGTAGCTATTTCTGTACGTGGTGATCCCTTGATAATAGTAGCCCACTCGTTGGCTCTTTTGGTAATATTATCAGTACTCGTACGTTCAATACCCTTAAACCAATCATAGACGGTTAAAAGATGATCGCGCATTTCAGAAGAAGCAAGTTCACGCATAAGTTCCATTATCATTTTGGTGACTTCAACACGACCTTCTTCACCTAAAGCGGTTTTACCATTGTTCTTGCCGAATGGGAAACCGAATTGCTCAATAAGAGAAATAAAAGTGAATGCAGTAACATTACTATTGGCATCACACAAGAAGTTCTTGACATACGTTTTATATTGTGGTTCGACGGAAGCAAAAAGTACATTATAAATGTATAAGAATTTATCCCATTTAACAACCACACCTGTACTTAAAAGTACCCAAAAATCATAAGCATCGTTCGACATGATGGGTTGGAACTGTTTAATTTTCAATGCGGGAGTTCCTGGAACCTTGTGTAAATACAAGATATTAAGAAGTTGACGGAGCTTGGCAGTTTCGTCTTTTAAAAAGCTGATATAAACATTACGTTCGTCGTTGTTATATGTATAACCTTCCGTCTTGAATATATCATGACGTTGCTTGACGTTGCTCACCAATTTTACAATAGCTTTTAAAGTTGCTTTGTGACTTTCATGCGTACCAACAGCAGATTTAAAAGAATAAAAATCTTTGGTACGGAATTCCCAGAGTTCATCTTGCAATGCGGCATCTTGTTTAAGAATGGGTTGGATTATTTCATTACCCAAATCACAATGAGCTGCAAAGACGAAAGCTTCAAGAATAATTTGATTAGTATTTTCAGGTTTTGCTTGAAGTTCGACTGAGACGTTATTAAAAAACGTAAGAATATCTGTTGAGGGTGTTTGAACCATAGCAAACTATAGAGATTATTTTATATCATGAGTTATTATTATTAATTATATATGAGTAGTTCAAAGAAGAAGAAAAAAAAAATTGAGAAGGGGTACTTTACCACTAGTAAAATTAAAAGACAAAGAGAAAGAAAGAAACAAAAAGGAAAAAAAAAAAGTTAAAAGTTACAAGTTAAAATACTTACTGCTCAGCCTTGAGTACCACCAAGAATAGTTGAGCACTTTTTTTTTTGATAATTAGTAGGTAATGATTAATGCCTCCACAAATGGTTTCAAAATAATCATGATGCTTACTGCGGAGACTACTGTTGTAATTATTTGTTGCCAAGAGAATGGATACAAATATAAATGTATAAGATCAGGATATTATTTCATGAAAGAACAATCCGGTAATGTTATTATACATGGTAACTTTTCGCAGGAAAGGTCATGAGAAGAAAAATGAACGGCTTTGTTTCAATTTAAAGTATTCTTATGATATAATAATACGGTAATTATAACTTGATCAATCACTGGGTTATATATTTCTTGGATACGGTGTTTGCGCTTGGGTTTTGGTGTAATAAACATGACTATTGATTAAAGTTTCCTTTGACTTCTAGAATAAGAGCTAACTTATCAATTTTACAATCTAATAACATAAATAATATAGAATGACTTTGTTTTTTTTTTTAAAAAAAAAGACAGAACATTATTCTAACAATAAAAAAAAAAAAGTGCCATTTCCCGAGTTGCGGATTGATTTTTTTTAAACTAGACCCCCCAATTTTTTTTGGGTTTACGTACTTTAAATAGAAAAATGTTTCCCGAAAATGAGTTTCCCATTATATAAAACACCAAAAAAATGAAAAAAACCGGCTTTTTTCAGGTTTTTTTTTTGCTCAAGTAAAATAGAGCGTTA
This sequence comes from Circinella umbellata, assembly GCA_025093555.1. Classification (NCBI taxonomy): domain Eukaryota; kingdom Fungi; phylum Mucoromycota; class Mucoromycetes; order Mucorales; family Lichtheimiaceae; genus Circinella; species Circinella umbellata. The sequence goes on along the minus strand of JAIWNF010000052.1, from coordinate 121,172 downwards.
AGAAATCACTGTCATAACGAATAGGATGAGTTGCGCGCCATATAGTTACACAAGGATTTCTGACACTTAAATAATTGCAGTTGCAGGACTAGTATCATAATAACTGTTTGAAAATGTGACAAAGTGTGTTGCGCCACAATTAAAAGGTACATGAAATAACACGTGTTAGCCAACAAGAGTATGTACGATACATCAGCTCTAACTACAGATGATCCTATCCTCTAAACATCTCTCTTGTTAATCAGGTTGTAATAATGAATGGCTATTTACAGTTTATTTAAACAAAAATCATAAGAGGTACATAAAAAATTATTGTTGTTGTACAAGTCACAAGTTATCGAATCAAAACCCTTGGGAATATTAAATGGAGGCTGGTGAGATGTTAACATAAGCAAGAGTTATACACACTATAAAGTTATTAAATAACATGGGGATAGAGAAAATATATATATATATGATCCGTTAATATTTTACCATGTTATTATATCATTTATAATTAATACTATTGCTTTTTGCTACTTAACTCTACTACGTATGACTCTATACAAGAAGCATTATATAATAAGATGTTTTTTTGGTGTATTACGTACCTATATAAAAATAAATAAATTACCGAGTCGTCAATCATATTACCAAGCATAACACAAGAAAGTTAAATCCAGGTAGTTAGTGAACACGCGGAATAGGTTGTATTTTATTTCCTTTTTTATAATTTTGAATGCTTCTTACTTTAGATGGAAAAAAAATAGCTCTTATCATGATCACTAACTCGATGTACATGTATAACGATAGCAGGTATTAAATTAGTATATATATATATAGTGTATTCTAAGCTTTGATAAAAAAGTACGTATAATATTGGTGAATTATGTAAATAAAGCTGTGCGCCACATGTAAAAAACATTACTAATATTATTTTTTATTGACCACATTATATATATATATATATGGCGCAGCTTATTTCAATATCAGTCTTGAGCTGGAATAAAAGTCTGTTTGCATTCAGAAGTATAATTGTGTCATCGTACAGTTCCTAATATTTATTATTTGTTTTGTTTTCTAACAATTACAAAATTATATTTATGGAACAGTGTTGATACATAAACAAAATTCACAACTATAAACAATGTAAAACAATTTATAGGTAATTCGAATTAATATAGCAACAGAGCAATATTAAAGTAATAGTAAAAAGCTGTAATAATATATTAATTACACTACATATATGATATAAAGAAGTCAATGGTCCATGTTGAGTATGAAATAGATCAAACTTGTGATATATACAGCCTTACGTATTATAATATAGTAAAAAAGTAAAGAAATGTAAAATATAGGGGGAAAAAAAGAGTATTAGAATGAATTTAATATTATTATTACAAAGAATGATAGTAGGATTTTATGAAATAAATAGAAAATAAATAATATATATATATATATTAAAGAGCGAGTGAGAAAGAGGTCCATGGTTAAAGAAGAATAAATTAAAACAAGTGTTTATGATAAGGTATATGTATAAATGCATGTATTTGTGTGTGTATGTGTATGTAAATATGCGTGTGTGTGTATATATGTATTATTTTAATAATTATAATGCATATCTAAAATCAGGGTGTCTATCACCAATATGACCTGGATTATTATATTTTGCAAGATAACGTTCTTTCTCCTCTACTGTCATTTTATCTCGTTTTTTGTTAATACGTTTAAAAATAATTCGAAGACCTAGAATCATAATTGATTGCAAAATAACAACGCAAATAGCAATGGTATGCCCTTTACGATAATTTGGTGGATCAAAATAAATTTGACCACCGAGAGCATTTCCAATAGCATGAATTGTATAAATAACACCAGATGCAACTGCTCGTCTTGTAAGTCCACAAAAATTACTGGTATACCAAGCTGATCGAATAGAATTATCAACTCGCTATAATAATAATAATAATAATTAGGATGAGAATTTATATAATGAATCATATATTATTATTATTATTATTTACCGTCGATGCTACTAAAAGACAAGTTCCAATGTATCGTGGCCATATGTATTGATCAGGTATAAACATGATCATAATAAATCCAATGAGTGCAATAAAATTTGCTCCAAGTAAAAAATAAGCTCGTTCAAATACGCGATCTTTTTTTTTTTTTTTTGTCAAGTAAATAAATAATGTATTATTATAAATAATTTTGAAACAAAATAAATTATGATATAAATACCTGAATAATAAGATGCTACAAGAATAACAATAGAAGCTAAAATGTAAGGAGGTGTTGTAAGTGCTTGAGATACATCGGGTGACCAATCACCCATACCATCAATAATAGATGGTAAAGCTAATTTAACACCAGAACCAGAAATACCAGTAAGACAATAGATAGTAGCAAAATAATATGCTTTCCAATCAGTAAGAACTGTTCGTACTTGAGACCATGACCAAGTTGGATCATGAGCAGCTCCTTGATCTATAAATTAATTAATTAATTACTTATGATTTAGTCACAGAACTAACCTTTTTTATTTATATTTACCGAGTTTTATTCTTTCTGTTTCGATTTGTCGTTCATTTTCATTAAGAAATTTGGCTGTTTCAGGTTTATCTGGAATTTGTAATAATGCAACACATGCAAGTATAATAGATGGTGCACCAAATATAATACACATCCTTTAAAAGAAATATATAGATTATTATTATTATTATTATCATAACCTTATATAAATATATAAAGTTTTTCTTTTCACTATTTACCATTGCCATGTATTTAAACGGTCTGTTGGCATATGACTCACACCAAATGCAATTAATCCTACTGAAGCACCACCTAATGTTGTAACAACAGCTGTAAAACCTTGACGTTGAGCATATTCATTTCTTTTATACCAAAGTGAAATATAATATCTAATATAATATAAATTTTATAATGCAATTTTCTTTTAATTTTTTAAGAAGGTTCAAGTAGGTAGATCAGCATTATTTTTGTGAAACCCTTACTTTTGTATTGGACTATAAACTATATAAAAAATAAGGTATTATTTAGATTATAATATAAATTTATAAACATGATTATTATTCTTATTACCTGCTTCAGTTGTACCAAACATAATACGACATATAAGAAAACCAGGAAAGTCTTTTGTTGCAGCAGTAGACATTCCCAATACACCCCATGAGCTATAGCAAAAAAAAAACATTAATATAAAATATGTCAAATTTATAATAATTATTTAACAAGACAAAAGACTTACAATATAAGAAGAGTCATAAAAATAGATGGTTTCCATCTTCGAAAAAGAATTGTAACAGGTATATTAAGTATGATAAAAGCAAAATAATAAGCAGATAATGCCCAACGATATTGACTTTCTGTCATATTTAAATCTTCTAAAAGTCCACCTAATTTAGCATTAGATACTACTAAACTATAAATAAATGTCAAATAAATAAATAAATTAAAGAATTTCTAGAATTATACATTTGAAAACTTACTGTCCATAACGTGCTACTAATTCAGCAAGAAGAAGTACTGGTAAAACATGAAAATCTACTTTTCTATATCAACAATAGGATTATATTAGTTATTTCAAAAAAAAGTCAAGTAGGTTAATATTAACTAAAAGAACCTTACCGTCGGACCTTTTCTTCTGCTTCAAAAGTAAATGAATTATCATTATCTCTAAATCCAAGCGAAACAGTTTCATCTTTTTGTTGTTGATGATCATCATTCTCTTGTTTTTGTTCTTGACTTGAACTTAGTTGTTTTTCGTTGTCAACATTATCTTTTGATAATTTATTCATTGAAAATTGAATTGAGAAGAATGAAATATAGAATAAATTAATACAACAAGTGAATAACAAAAAACACAGAAAGTTAAAGAAAGGAAACAAAAAAGAAAAAAAAAAAAGAACGTGGTTTTTTTATTATTTTATATGAAGAAGAAGAAAGATTGCCGTTTACGCCTCACTTCCTCTTTTCTTTTAGAACTTCTGTACCTTCTTTTCCTTTTTGCCATTTTAGCGGAGAAAAAGGTTGAAACCAACAAAAAATATATATATACATTTTTGGGGATCTTCTATCCATTGATCAAGTAAATATTTTATCCGGTGAATATATTATCTATATTCTTCTGTATTAACTTTTACACAAAAATAATTGTTACTACTACACAAAAAAGAAGTTATTTTATATCAGGTGTAATATATCATAAGGTGGAAAATAATCTTCTCTTAACTTCTTTATAAGCCATGTCAACTTTCATTTGTAATTCTTGCGGCTTACCTGGTCATCAACGTACTAACCACCGAAATTGTCTCAACAATCCGAATCGTCTATTGAGCCGCGATCACAGTGAGAACCATGGGCGCGAGTTTGAAATTGTTTTAGCTTCTTCTACCATTGCTGTGCCTGTTTTACCCCAGCTGTGGACAAGAGGGTCACCGACGTACTACCCACCGAGATTGTTTGAACAATCCAAATCGTATGACGATGCGTGATCGCAATGAGAATGAAGCGCGCGATTTGGAATTTATTCGAGAGTCATCGCACTACAGATGACTTGAGATGGGACCAATCGAGGTATTAAACCAGATATGGTCCGTTACCTTTGTAAACATGTTTACAGAGTCTTGGTAAAATGTCTTTGAGTGGAATCTTTATTTTCAACAGAACAAATTTTTGATACCTACAGAAGTTGTTATGTGAGATTGCGATTTGATTTAGCCAATTACGCGAAATTAACAAGTGACACTCATGAGATAGGCTACCTCATCATTATCCCTTAATTTATTCTTAGCCTCTCCAAACTCTAGCATTATGACTAATGCTCGTACTGGTCGATCAGGCTCTTCAAACATCTTCTCCATCTTGAAACTGTTGTGTACACACGCTTTGACTGTGGATATGTATACTAGCAATGAACAATCACAGACTTCTAGATAAATCCGATAAGATCAATTAATAGTATGAGATGGGGTGGCTATTTTTATTACTAAAATGGGTCACTGATACCACCAGTATTCTCACACAAATTATCTTTATCATTATAAATATCCTCATATTATTCTTACAATATACTTTTGCCAATAAAGGCACTGGTAATAACCCAAATACTTTGATTTATAGGTTTTATATAAAGTAAAACCCACGTATTTTTCAAGATATCAAAGGGCCTCAGTATTTTAATTTGTGGAAGATGATCATGCTTATAATGTAGTTTTCAAATTTAAAATTATAAAAAGTTAAACGATTTCAAAAAATTGAATGGGCCAAAAAACGTTTGACTGTCTGAAAAATAATCTTGATTTCTATTTTTAATCTTTAAGCTCCTCACAATCACCAATTACACCTGAATCCTACACAATCACTATCCAACATTCAATGTCTTTTATACGCAGATGATGTTGTGCTTATTAGCACATCAAACGAAATGCAGCATCTTCTTGATCTGTGCCAACAACATAGTCTTGATCTCGGATACCGATGGAATCCAGCAAAATGTGTTATAGTACAACCTGTCAACAATGAATGTGTATATTATCTTTATAATACTCCAATCCCAATTCAAGACTCGTTTACCTACCTTGGAGTACCAATCAACAATAAAGGCTCTTTAGATGCTAAGCACCTCATTGCACGCAACACCTCTTCAGCTCTAACTAGCATGCGAGTTCTAAACAACATTGGTCCTAGTCCTTCTGGTTTTTCCCGCCTCTTATCGACCCAGCTCTACGCTCAATCCATTCGACCAAAACTGGAGTATGGCCTGGCGATTTTACCCTTCACCAACGCACAACTCAAAAATATTGAAAAAGCACAAAATTAATGCATCCGTATGATCTATGGAGCCCATTTAAAATCAGAAACCAAAATCATGCGTCATCTCACCAAAGTACTAAGTATGACTGAATGAATCGCAACATTACAAGTTAAATTTATTTACCGTGCATAGTTTCTACCAGACGATGCACTTCTTACACAATTACGCCCAACACTTGAGACGCAATATAACAGCTGCTGGAACAAACTATGCGCCAAGTCTTCAATTGCGAACCTTCTTCCTCGACCATATTGTAATATTTCCCACATACAACTCAAATCAATTCTACGTAAACATCTGAACGGCAACCTTGATCACATACGCTCAGCAACCCATAATGACAAACTCTCAACTTGCTGTCGTTCTAAACTGGGTGTCGACCCCATAATGTGGCTTCTTATGTCCAATAAAGAAAGAAGTCGATGTATCCTATGGCGTCTTGGTTAACTTCCAGGTGGCCGTAGTAAAACATGTTCGAGATGCAATACACACTATTTTATCAAAAAACAAGCGATTCAATGCCTCCGCATACATCACAGATTAAAAATCGCAGGACATCACGACGACCCAATTTCACAGATACTTGATCAAATACCAAAAAGGCGCTCTACTTCAACCATGAAAAAACAATATCTCAGCACCATTTGGCCAACTGTGTGTAAAATACTTGCAGAACTCGATGCATATCATCATCCCGGTGGTGATCTACAACAGTACTATGACGATTCTCCTGGGCAGGCTCTCATCAAATGGCTCAATCCTCTCTCTGCAGCAGAGTAAGTATATTCTGAACTCCACCACTGATTCCCATGTATCTATTGTCTTATTTATATTATTTTCTCTCTTTTCTCTTTTATTATTATTCATTATTATTATTTTTCTCTTCTTGATACTTCGTTATCATCTCTTTCTCCGTGGTCTCTATATTCTAAGGACCCATATTACTGATAATATTACTTTACATCCTCCATCATTATGATGGACCGATCCTTTAACTTTTCCTCTCTTCCTTTTCCCTGCTTCCGCATACGTACAGAATTTGCATCTGTCTCGAACAGAAATGTCCGCCAAGGACGCTGTGTTCAATAGAGACGTTAAGCTGACCAATTGGGGTTCAGAAAAGTGACCAATTGACTGTGTTGTTTCCATTCCGCTAAAATAAAAGGAACGTGCTTTTTTTCCTTTCGGGTATTCGGTGGATTAAATAAAATGCCCATTTGTATTAGAAAATCATGCAAAAAAATAAATGTATTACAAAAGGTAACCTACTAATTTATATGGTTATATATACTATATATTTTGAAGATAGTAACATTATATACCAGGTATATATATATATAAATGAAAAACTTTATTTGAATTTAAAGAAATTATTGTTTTCTCTTTTTAAATTCTTCAAGAATTTGATCAGTAGAAGAAGATCCACATCGAGTAACACCTTTTTGTAAAAATGTAATCACTTGATCTAATGTCTTGATACCACCTGAAGCTTTCACTTCAATATGATCTGAAACATTTGAACGCATTAATTCAATATCATCAAAAGTAGCACCTGAAGAAGCGAACCCAGTAGATGTCTAAATGTAGATTATTATTATTATTTAGTTTATTATTTATGAAATCACCCACTTGTTTATTTTTTTTACCTTGACAAATTCTGCACCAGCAGCTTCAGTAATTTTACATGCTTTTATAATTTCATCTTTAGTTAAATAAGCATTTTCAAATATGATTTTAAAAATAACATTTGAATTTTTAGCTTTACACGTTTTAATAATAGTTTCTAATTCTTTTTGACATTCATCATAAAGACCCGATTTCAAGTGACCAATATTCATAACCACATCCAATTCAATAGCACCATCTTCTATTGCTTGTAAAGCTTCAGCTACTTTAGCACTTGTAGGCGAATTTCCGTGAGGAAAAGATATAACAGTACCAACAAGAACATTAGATCCTTTTAATATTTCACTTGCTTGTTTCACATCACAAGGCTTAACACAAACAGATTTGGTATCATAGTCAAGTGCAAGTTGACAACCCTTTTCAACATCTTGAGTAGTTTGTTCAGGTTTTAAAATGGCATGATCAAATACTTTGGCAAGTTGAGTATAATCAAGTGTTTCAATATTAATCTTGGTCATTTTCTTTTTTTAAGAAAGAAAAAAAAAGGAGAAGCGCGGGAAAAAAAGAAAAAGAGAGAGTGAGAAGAAGAAGTGATAAAAAAAAAGGTTTAAAAAAGAGAGACGCGAAAAAAGAAGGATCGTTTTTTTTAGGTTATTCGATCCATTTATGGAAATTGATAGATGCTTCCCAAGTTCCGAAAAGAAATATAAAAAAAAACTTATTGTTTGTTTTTTCTTTTTAACCCCTAGCCAAAAGAGAAAAGAATGCTTGCCACTCGTTTAACAACTTTCATTTCTACTCGAACTGTTCAAAAAACTACATTACGTTGTATTGGTTCAAGAGTTTCTTATTCTACTGGTTCAGGTAAACTAATTTAAATATTTCCATTGGACATGTATTCACCTTGACAACAACGGCCTCCCCCCTGGTACCTGTCAAATAAACAATTCAATTAAATTTTAAAGTATATCTATATAATAGAGTTTACAGTAACTGATACTGAAATAAATATTGACGGTAAAACATATAAAAAGGATAAATGGACCAATGTTTCTCCAACTACATTATCACGCGTGAATCGAAAACTTCATTTACATCCACAACATCCCATTTCTATTATTCGTCAACTGATTGAATCTCATTTTCATGACTTTAAAACTTTTCACGAGATTAGTCCTATTGTAACAACAAAACAAAACTTTGACGATTTACTTATTGCTAAAGATCATGTGACTCGAAACCGATCAGATAATTATTATTTAAATGAAACAACCATGTTGAGAGCTCACACGTCAGCCCATCAACTTCAAGGGATGCGTTCGGGTGCTAATAAGTTTTTAATTAGTGGTGATGTTTTTCGACGTGATGAAATTGATGCGTCTCATTATCCTGTATTCCATCAAATGGAAGGTCTCGTTTATTTTGATCGTGATCAAATCAAGACAGCAGAACAAGTGAATAAGGATATTCAAATGGGAAGATTAAAAGAAGCTGAAAATGTCAAAGTAGTAGATGATACTATTATTAAACCAGAAAATCCAATGCAAGAAAGTCATACACAAGAAACTGTTGAACCTATTGCTGCTCATTTAAAATATAGTATTAATTCCATGGTACGCAAATTATTTGCTGATGAACCCGATTTAGAAGTGCGTTGGATTGATGCTTATTTTCCATTTACAAGTCCAAGTTGGGAAGTTGAAATTAAATATAAGGGTGAATGGCTTGAAGTATTAGGTTGTGGTGTTGTAAGACAAGAATTAATGGATCAAGCAGGTAAATATGGGTTTTTAAAAATGAAAAAAAAAATGACATATTAATAACTTGTTTTTTATTTTTATTTTTATTTTTTATAATAGGTCTTCATGATAAGATTGGTCATGCTTTTGGTTTGGGATTAGAAAGATTAGCAATGGTTTTATTCGGTATACCAGATATTCGATTATTTTGGTCACAAGATGAACGTTTTATTCAACAATTTACTCCTGGTCAAATTCAAAAATTCCAACCTTTTTCCAAATTTCCACCTTGTATTAAAGATATCTCATTCTGGTTACCTAATAAATCTTGGGAAGAAAATGATTTTTGTGAATTAGTTCGTGATGTTGCTGGTGATATAGTAGAAAATGTTGAATTAGTAAGTAAAATAATTAAGAATGATTTCTTTTATGGTTTTTTTTCACTAATGTTTTTTTCTCTTCTTTGTATATATAGATTGATGATTTTACTCATCCAAAGACAGATAAACGTAGTCTTTGTTATCGTATGTTGTATCGATCTATGGATAGGTAAATTTACATATCGTATCATATTATATTATTTACTTGATAATTATTTACTTAAACTATTATTATTATTATTATGATTACTATTATAGAAATGTAACAAATGATGAAATTAATGTAATTCAAGAACGAGTACGTGAAGCTGTAGAAAAGGAATTTGCTGTTGAATTACGATAATTAATAAAGTATTATTTATTTTATGCACCTTGTGTTCTTTTTTTAAACTTGTCAAACGGGTATATGAACTGCCTAGATTATATAAGCAAAAATCCCTCCATTTAAACTTTGAAACATATTGTTTATTAAGTTATAACGTATGAACTTGATATGACCAGGTGATGTTTGTAACAAGTTCATCAAAGTTACACAAAGAAAGATTTTATGTTTGTCCACATAAACATAAACGCACACACACACACACATACTTCTTTTTCTTTCTTTCTTTCTCTTTCTTTTTTCTTTTTTTTTCCCGTGCATCAAAATAAAAGAATACGATGGGGACATTGGATATGAAAGTCTTTGATACAAGACCTAAAGCTTCCTTTCTTCAATTATTTTTAGGGACATTTTGTATGGTTGCCATCCAGTTTACATGTAAGTTATATTATTAATAAAAAAAAAGTGAACCATCTTACTATTACTATTCTAATATCTCTCTATGTTATTTTAGGGACGGTTGAACTAGCGTATGTATAGTTATTATCATTATTCTTATTTAAAAGAAAAGTTTTTTTTTATTCAATATTAAGTAAACCAATATACACAGGTATGGTACACCTTATCTTTTGTCCTTAGATCTATCAAAAGAATTAACTGCTTGTGTTTGGTTAGCTGGTCCTTTGTCAGGTAAGAATATTATATTTCTTTTGTTTAACATATGGTGAAATCCATTTTTCTTATTACGTAATCTTTTACTATCTATCTCTTTTCTCATATTATACTTTATACGTACGTACATTATTTATCTATTAGGTTTGATTGTTCAACCAGTAAGTCTCTTTAATATAAAAGTAAAAAAAAAAAATAATCAGACACCTAGCTAATAATATGACCATTAGCTTGTTGGAGCTTGGAGTGATAAACATACATCTAGATTGGGACGACGAAGACCCTTTATGATTGGCGGTGGTATAGTTGTTTGTCTATCATTACTCTGTGTCGGATATTCGAAACAAATCACATCCATTATTACAACAGATTCTAATTTGGTAAGTGCCCACCCCAACTACATTATAAATCACCAATTTTTGTAAATATAGAGGATAATTTAATTTCAAGATATCAAAAAAAAACTAATGTTGGGTAATAGAGTAAAAATTTAGCGATTGCAATAGCAGTGATTGCATTTTATATATTGGATTTTTCTTTAAATGCAGTTCAAGCATCTTGTCGATCACTTATTCTTGATATTTTCCCAATTTTTCAACAAGATACTGCTAATGCATTTGCAAGTAATACTCAAAATATTACCAATGTATTTGGTTATTTCATTGGATTTATTGATTTGGTTAAATATATTCCTGGACTGGGTAAATCACAAATGGAAGCATTTTGTACGGCAGGTGTCATTGTATTTATTTCTTCTATGGCTGTAACATGTTTCGCTGTAAATGAAATTCCTTATGAAAAAACACAAGATGAGTCATCAGAGTAAAGTTTCTTATTTGTTATTATATTATTATAAACTTTTTTTTTTACAACCAAGGGGAGAGATGTAGATTATGGATCAATGTAATTTTGGAAAGTATCAAAGAGGATGAAACTTATATACACAACACTTTTTTTTTTCATTTATCAATAGACCTTGGTATCAAGTCTTTTTATATATTTGGCATGCTTTTAGACAATTACAATCATCTATTCAAAAACTTTGTAATGTCATTTTCTTTGCTTGGATGGGATGGTTTCCATTCTTATTTTACAGGTAAAAGATAATATATATATATATATTTCTTTACGAATTGAAACTAATTTTATTATATTTACGTAGTACAACGTGGGTTTCTGATATTTATTTCGATACACATGAAATGGAAAGTCCTGAGTCTTGGGATAAAGGGGCACGTGCAGGATCTTTTGCATTACTGGTATATGCTATAGTTGCTGTTATTGCCGGAACTGTATTACCCACATTAACTGCTAAAGGATTCATTTCATTAAAAAATACATATACTTTGTCACATATTATATCTGCTATCGCCTTATTATCTACTGTATTTGTACATACAGTGACAGGTGCAACTGTATTACTGGGTCTAATGGGTATTCCATTTGCTTGTGCTATGTGGATTCCGTTTGCGCTCGTGGGAGAATATCTTGTGGTTGAAAATAAACAAAATTTACAAGAACAAGAACAAGATCAGGTGGTTGTTATCGATAATAATAATACATTGAATGTGGATAATAATAGGGGTGGTGATGTATTATCTGAAGAACAAGGAGGCAACAGTAGTAGTCGGCAAAGGGCACTAAGTAATAACAGTAACATGAATAATCACTATGGCGCTACAACAACAATACCATTATCATCATTAACAGAACCATCATTTGATCTGAATGAAAATGATAAAACGAAAAAATATGATGCAGGCATGGTGCTTGGTGTACTCAACATGTATGTGGTATTTCCACAATTTCTTGTTAGTTTTCTTGCTGCCATTATCTTTGCTATTGTAAATCATATTCAATCACAAGAACCATCAAATAGTAAAGGAAGAAAAGAAGATACCATTGGAGTAACAGTTGTTCTTTTCTTTGGTGGTTTAATGGCTGTTATTGCTGCTGTTTTAAGTAGAAGAATTGTTGATGTAAAAAACAAAAAAAGTAAATCCATCATTGTAAATTTATAATAAATATAGATAGTCGGTGTTTTTTTTAACCCTCCTCTCTCTAAACCAAAAAAAAACCTTTTTTTTTATTATGCAATCCATACAACAACGATTCAATGGCTGTTTTCGATTATTATGTCAACAAAAATCAAGAAATGGAATTAATCATTGTATAAAAAGAAACATGTCAAATGAACAACAAAGTAAATGGCAACCTAAAAAACGTTTATCTCGTATTGCTATGAATCAACTACGTGATCTTTATGCCATGGTAAATAATAACAATAAATTTCAAAAGCTGGTCCTCCCCCGCCCCTATTTATCTTTGTTACCATAGTAACGACTGAATTAATTATGTAGTCACCCGAACACTATGATATACCGGCATTATCTGAAAAGTTTACAATTTCACAAGAAGCCGTACGACGTATATTAAAATCCAAATTTATACCTACACATGAAATTGCGCAAAGACAAGAAGAAAATAGATACAAGGCAATGGGTGAACGACAAAAATCATTTCGTAAACCATCTAGAGACAATAAGAATGATAGTAGTAAACTAACTAAAAACAGGAATCACAATAGTAATAACGATCATTATAAAAAAAGATAAATCCCTTTTTTTATTTCATTTATTAAAAAAATATAAATATATTTTCGACCTGTCAACCTTTTTTTTTTTAAAGTTGCGACAAAAAAGAGGCCAGTGGAAAAATCGAGATGATCTTAAGTTTTTTAAAGTTTGAAGTTGGATTAAATTACATATACAGACCAACCTCTTTTTTCTTTTTTCTTTTTTTTTTTTTCGTAATATGAAAATCACTCAAAAACTACAACAAGCTCATGACGAAAAACGATTGAGTTATTCATTTGAATTCTTTCCTCCAAAGACGGACGCTGTATGAAACACACCTTTATTTTATTATTTTCTTTTTTTTTTTTTTACGCGGTCTTTTTTTTTCATATACTTAAGAATCTATATATGTATATATATATATTTATTAAACCATTAGGGTCTTGCTAATTTATTCGACCGAATGGGTCGCATGGCACGGTTTGAACCTGATTTTATTGCTTGTACTTGGGGTGCTGGTGGTTCTACACAAGAACGTACACTCGAAGTGTGTTCAACAGCACAAAGTGTTTATGGTTTTGAAACACTCATGCATTTAACTTGTACCAACATGGGTAAAGACAAAATAGACCGTGCACTTGAGGTATTGTATTCTACCCTTTTTTTTTTTTTAACAGAAAAGATAAATCAATAGGACTCAACTATTAATTATTTACATTGTATTTAGGATGCAAAAGCTGCTGGTATACAAAATATTCTTGCACTTCGAGGCGATGCACCACGCGATCAAGAATATTGGACACCATGCGATCAAGGATTCACCCATGCATCCGATTTAGTAACCTATATTAGACAACAGTATGGTGATTACTTTTGTATTGGTGTAGCAGGTTATCCAGAAGGACATTTAGATACACCTGATAAAACACAAGATTTAAAATACCTTAAAGAAAAAGTGGATTGTGGTGCAGATTTTATCATGACTCAATTGTTTTATGATGTTGATACGTTTACAGAATGGGTTCAATCTTGTCGTACAATGGGTATTCATGTACCTATTGTACCCAGTATAATGCCTATTCCTACTTATCAAAGTTTCCGTCGCATTATTAATTTATGTGATATTCAAGTACCAAAACCTATTTTAGAAGCATTAGATGATATCAAGGTAAAGAAGAAAGGGACTGTAATTTTTCTTTGAACCTATATTTACATACATATATATATTAGGGAGATGATCAAAAAGTCAAGGATTATGGTGTTGATTTAGCAGTAGATATGATTCAACAAATTCAAAAAAGTGATTTAGGAATAAGTGGTATTCATATTTCAACATTGAATTTAGAACGTTCAGCTAAATTAATTTTGGAAAAGTTAAATGTTGCACCAAAACAAGCTCCTGTCAATGATTTGGTAATTTTCCCTTTTTTCAAAAATATATTTAAAAAAAAACAGGGAAAAGTATTTATAAATCTTTATATTTTTTTTTTATAGAAAAAAGTACCTTGGGTGACTATCCGTGATCCATCTCATATTGAAAATTGGGATGAGTTTCCTAATGGTCGTTATGGTGATGCTCGATCTCCTGCATTTGGTGAAAATACTTATTTAGGAACTCAACCATTGCCGGTAAGGAAATATATATATAATTAAAGTGGGATAACTTTTGAAATTAATTATTTAATATATGACAGACATCAAAAGCAGCTGCCAAATGGGGTTATCCAACTACTCCTGAAGATATTACACAACTTTTTGAAAAATATATTCTCGGTCAATTGAATACTTTACCATGGTGTGAAGAACCTTTACAAACTGAAACAGATACTATTCAACAACAATTAATTCAAATGAATCGAAATGGTTATTGGACAGTAGGTTCACAACCTGTAGTGAATGGTGTTTCAAGTCGAGATCCTGTTTATGGATGGGGGCCTGCCAATGGATATGTATATCAAAAAGCATTTTTAGAGTGTTTTGTATCTGACAAACAATTAAATGGATTATTAGAACGCTTGAGAAAGGACCCCTTTGTTACTTTTTATGCTTCTAATCAAAAAGGTGATTTTATTACTAATGTCAATGATGCTGAAGCACAAAATGCGGTTACTTGGGGTGTATTTCCTGGTAAAGAAATTGTTCAACCTACCATTATTGAACGAGTTAGTTTTGAATCTTGGAAGGTAAATCTTTTTTTTTTTATAAATATATATTTATACTGGATTATTATTTGGTTTTGATTTACAATCAAATAAATTATATATGTATATATAGGAAGAAGCCTATGGATTATGGAAGGAATGGGAACAACAATATGCACCTGATAGTAAAACTGCACAACTTCTTCGAGATATTGGAGAACGATATTGGTTAATTAATGTAGTTCACAATGATTTCCAGGAAGCCAACAGTTTATTTGAAGCAATGCTTCCATAAAAAAATTATATAAAGGAAAACAAGTAAAAAAAAAATAGAATTGAAAGAAAAATGATACTTGAAGAAAAGAATACAGAAAGTAAATATAATGGGGAAAGAATAATATGTTTTTGCTTATATGTATGTGTGTACTTGTGTGCAAGAGAGAGAGAGAGAGAGAAAGAGTTAGAGAGAGTTAGAGAACATTTTGTATAATAATGAAGGAAAGAAAGAAAAAACTCTTCTTTAATGTTATGCAAATGTTATTTGTTTGAATCTTTTTTTTTTATTTTCCTAATTATTATAACAAATAATCAGTTAGTCCTCTTATTTGATTTATATAGAATATATATATATAAATTTTTACTTACCAGCATAAGCTTTCTTTTCGGCTTCATAACGTTCTTTATCGGTATTAGCCTTGGCAACATAGGGCTAGAATCGATGAAAAAAAAAACAAATTATTATTATTATTAGGGGCTTATTATGTTACAAAACTTTTTTTTTTTTTGCGGTTCTGGGGAGGAATAATAATACTTACAGCCTTATCATCATCAGTCATTTTCTTCCACTTGTCACCCAAAAGTTTACCAATGGTACCTAAATTTTATCTATTAATATTTTATCCTTTAATCCACGCGTTTTTTTTCTTTATATATATATACATACCGAAGCTAGCATCAGGATTATCTTCCTTGATTTGAGCACGGTTTTCTTGAGAGAAAAACATGTATGCAGACAAACCACGCTTAGGTCCACTCTTATCCTTCTTGGCACGACGTTGCTTGCCTTCTTCCTTGGTGGCACGCTTGCTTACTTTAGTAGTATCCTTAGGCATTCTATATTATAGCCCAAAAAAGACGGATGAGCCATTTTCCCTCATTTTCATTTCAAATGATCCTAAAGGTCATTTGGTTGTTTTTCATGTTCATAAGAGAGAGAGTGTGTGTGTGATAGAGAGAAAAAAAGAGAGAAAGAGAAAAAAAAAAGTCTTTAGGGTAGTATGTTTCAAACGCGATTGAGGTTAAGAAAAAAGGTAAGAAAAATAAAAGGGTTTATAGGTTTTTTTGTATTGTCGATAGGTAATAAGTTAAGGCACCAAAAAGAAAAAAAATATTGAATTTTTTTTTATATGGGCCAGCACGCAAAAAAAAAAAAAAAAAGAAAAAAAAATGGTTATATCTTATATATATATAACTCACCTTATATTATTATCCTCAGCAGAAAGTGTACGCTGACTGTGTGTGTGTGTGTAGTGTAGAGTAAGTGGTGGAGAGTGGTAAGAAAAAAAAAAAAAAGGTGTGTGAGTGTTAGAAGCAGGCAGAGGCAGTGTTAGGCCGCGCAAGCGGTTTTTTTTTTTTTTTTTTTTTTTTGCAGGCAGACACGCGGTCATTTGACGGGCTTTAAAACTGGTAACTAAAAGGCATAACCAATCATATAAAATTGCTCTTGCTCTCTATAATTGCTCTATGCAGCAAAGAGTCACACACGCACACACACACACACACACTCATTATAATGTAACTGAAGGGTTACCCGCGAAATCCCCCCCCCCTGTTTGCTGTTTGGTTCTTGCATGGTTTAACAAGTTATAAGTGTGTACTTGAGTATTTGTGTTTTGTGTGTAATGTGTGTGTGTTTTATTATGATCCAATATTATTTTAATTAGTTCATATGCAACTTATTAACACTTGTAAAAGCCACTTTTTTTTTTCTTTTTCTCTCCCTCTTTCTCCTTTTTAAAAATAAAAAACACCCGACTTATTAATTGTGACGAGAGTAGAAAGAAGCCTTTTTTGTTATTAATAATAATAATAATAATAAGCAAATCGATTAAGAATGATAATGATCCCTGATATAATGATATAATGGTTTTTTTAAGTTACTAGTATTATCAATGACGATCATTATAATATCCGATCATCTTAACACAGCTTACTTTCTCCGTTTAGGTTGTTGTATAACTTTTTCAATCAGATCATAAACCAAATATAGAGACACCGATAATTTTCCCTCTCTCTCTTTCGCTCTCTCTCTTCCTTTTTTTAAAAAAAAGGTGATAGTTATTAGATTTGTACAAACATAAAAAAAAAAAGGGGGGCGGCCTGGGGGGTGGGAGGGTGAAAATGTTTTAGTGTAGCTTTAGTGAACCAATTAAACACATTAACTTCTTTTTTTCGGGGTGCGCGCGTGGGGAAACTATTATCAAAGACCAGTGAGACCCTTTTAATGTGTGAAAAATAAATTTTCGATTTACCAAGAATTGAATAGAAGCCTTTTGTTTTCCTATATTCGTTTGACTTTTCTTTTTTCTTTTAATTGAGTGTTTTCTGTGTATGTGTGTGTGTGTGTGTTTATAACACAAGTGATATGGAAACTACTTTAAATAACGATATAACAACAACTGCAACAACAACTCATTTAAATAATAATAATATTATTATTCAACAAACCAAAGAACTTGAATTCAATTATCTACAAGACGTGTGTCATCGGGGTCAACTTGCTTATACCAATTCCAAATATGTTGATGCCATTTCACTTTATGATCATGTCATTGAACAAATTCAAGGAAAACTTATTGGAAAAATCTATTTGCGACGAGCTATTGTTTATGAGCAACTCGGGAATTATCAACAAGCTTTACAAGATGCACAACGTGCTACGATAGCGGATCCAACTTTAGCTGATGGTTATTTAGTGGGAGGAAATATACTTCATGTTATACAGCATCAGTTAGCAGATGCAAGTCAAATGTATCAAAATGGTATTGATCATATTTCCAAAAAGGATCCAAAATATTCTCAATTGGTAACATGTAAAAATCAAATAACTCAAGAAATCCGTCAACGAAATACAAGAATCATTCATATTTTACCTTATGATATTATTTGTGAAATCATGGCAAAACTATCAATTATGGATCGATTCAATTTTTCTGCTTGTTGTAAAGATCTTCGTGATTATTTACTTGACAGTCCTGTCATGTGGCAAGATATTCATTTGTTACCTTCATTATTGGATAAAATTGGTTTGGTTGCTAGTCAACATGTACGTCGATTAACTTTATCTGATATAAAAAAAAATCAAGATGTATTGCATCGTCTTGTCGATTATAATTGGTGTCATATTGAATCTATTAGTAAGTTATTATAGTTACTAGTATACATATAATGAAAAAAAAAGATAATGAAATTAATCAGCTGATTTATAGATATATCCAATTCAAGTATCAATCGATCATCGTGGCGTCATTTCTTACAGATGAACAAACAAATCAAATCTATTCAATTAACTGATACACAAGCCGATGCAGAAGATACCACTGAAACGGAAGGATTATTTCATGATATATTTGATATTTGTAGTAATCATCTTACTGATTTAACTTATATTCACCATATTGGAGATCGACGTTGGTATTATAATTTTTATGATCGACCTTATCCAACTCTTAAACTTTCCAATGAACCAACACAACCACTTGCTCTCACCCATTTAAATATTGCTTGCCATCTTACTTTAACTTATTTACCTCAATTATTACCTCACTGTTCAAATCTTAAACATCTTGCTATTGATGCGGATAAACATGAAGGAGAGGATGCTGATTTAATTGCACTTGTGGAACGTTCTTGTCCTTATTTACATACTTTTCATTATGGAAATGGATTAATGGAAGAAGATCAACATATAACAAACACCATGACCAATACGAACATGAATCACAACAACACTTTTTCAATGCATCAGCATCATCATCGTTTACGACTTAAACAACTTGCTTATTTTCCCAATATCACACATAAAGTCGATAATCAACTTGCACAACTTGTTGAAACAAGTCATCGTACATTGGAAATGTTTAGATTATCCATGTTAATGCAACCTGCAACACAAACATTAATTCAATTAGCTACTTTGGGTGCACCACAATTACAACGACTTGAATTATTAGATGCTCCATGTAAATATGTTGATAAAGTGATTCGTGTATGTCCATCTATTCGTTGGATTACATTGGATTCAGTAACAGATGATACATTGGATTCATTAATGCAATTGGAACATCTACAACGACTTTCCATATCTTTGAATATGGATGAAATCACAGTGAATAAATTAGAAACATTCTTTACATCGACACCTTCATTACGAAATGTATATATTTCAGCCACTGATCACTTTACAGATAATCATCTTTGGGCTATTCAAGGTCACAACAAGAAGGCATACAATAAACATGACATGAAAAAGCGAAATAAAATGAATAATATTGAAACATTGGAATTAAGTGGATGTATTGCTACAAGTATTACTGTCGATGGAATTCAACGATTTTCCCAACAACATTCAGAAACATTATTACAATTAACGCTTTCATCAACATCTGTTCCTATGCATGATAAAGTAGTTGCTTTGGCGAATTTAAAAAATCTTCGATCTTTAACTCTACGTGGTCATGGTTGTTTGGATGTTGGAAAAGATACAGTGGCAGCATTATTTAATCAACGACGACAAATACAATCGAATAATACGCTAAAGACTGAAATGAAAGAATTGTCAGTTGCTTTATATCGTACAAGAGATGAAAAACCAGTCATTTATACAAGTGATATGTCCTCAGAAACAATGAATACATTAGAACGTAAAGTACAACAACCAGATATACTTTCAAGATATAGTCATATGGCTTGGTTGGGTATGCTACGAGAACCATAAATTAAAAAAAAAAAGCTATATAAATTTATATCCTTTTATCTTCCTTCTCTTTTATCAACCTAAATAAAATAAATAAATAACAAATTTGTATATAAAAGTAGATAATAAAAAAATCACATCAACTCTGTTCACATTATTTATTTATTAATGTAGTAATTGATGGGCTTAGTAAATTTTCCCTCTTCTTTTTTTTTTCATTTTGCTCGTTATGGCACTCTATCTTTATCATATAGTTCACTTTTCTTCTGAATTCATAATTCTATCTATAGTATCACCAGCCCTTAGGATCCTATAACGCATAGTTCCTGACATGCTTTATATCATTCTCGTTAATGACCATGATCTTCTCTAAATCAATACTTATATGCTTTTGAAAACACAGACTGTATGTTTAATGATACCTATCTCAAATCAAACGGATGCCTGCATGGTAGAGATCCTTTTTGGTCCAGTCTGGTTCCTCAAGAAAAACTCTTATTGAAGCCGATGTACAGAGTAATTTGGTGAAGTGATACATTATATAATAGATAACAGATTCTAGTCCTATATTTTTACCATACAGTTCTTCAAAATGATGAACAAGAAAAATAATCTGACATGGCAAGGGAGAATCGTCAGTAAATAAAGTAGTAAAAAGATACATGTAATACAACTCCGTCTCTTGTCAAATGGGCAATCGAACGAATTTTATAAACTAGTACATCAAGACAAGTGAGTTATTACATTTATTTTTTATGTTATATGTATATTTGAATCACAAGCTTGACAAATGGGACCAGCTACTCCACCCAATAAATCAAGGTAATTTTTATTTTGTTTTGTTTTCGTTCTAGCAGTAATACTGGCCCTTTTCGCTCCAGTCACTGGAAGGATTAACTACAATCATTTACAAGGTACGCCAACGGTAACACACCTATGGAATCATTCACAGAAACAAGTACGTGCACTGATATTAATAAGTAGATCTTCTACGTTGTAAGTACAAGTTGGTTTTTTAAAATTCTTGGCACCTTTGGCACGCTTGACACATAATAAAGACTTTCTTTGGCACCTTGTCCAGCTGTACCACAATAACCGAGAGCTTTAGTGTATGTACCTAAACCATGATAATTAGTTTATCTGTCTTGTAAGACTCCTTTGAAGCAAAATTGATTCAACATTTACCATATACAGAAAACTACGTAGACTTGTGAATACTATTTTCTTCATAATCTGCTTTTCTTTCAACAACAGTACTTTATACTTCCACGTAAATGCTTTACTTTTATTTTTATACTTCTGTTTATGTCCTTCTAATTATTTTATATTACCTAACGCCAGTTACTCTTAAAAAATTTTCATTTACTTTTTACAAAAACTCCTAACTTTATTAATTTCACCCAAGACTTTTCGATACGTAGGATTAATAAATCGATTACGTATATATGAGGGTAACGATAATAGATTAAATCCGTGAGTATATATAAAGAACTCTTGCTATTGTCAATTTGATCTACCAGTATCACAATGTGATTGCTATTATGTAGTAAAGAAAACATAATAAGCTAGATTTATTAAGAATATAAAAAAAAACAGAAACCAGGAAGAAAAGAAAGAATTTAAGGCAATTCTTGTTGTTTTTCATATCTCTTGTATATCATCAGTGTGGCCATTGAGTATGTGAAATAACACTTATTCTTTTAATATTCTATCAAATTATACTGTTCAAATAGATGGTAGTATATTAAATTAATCTTGATATTATAGATAG
Organism: Circinella umbellata; assembly: GCA_025093555.1. Classification (NCBI taxonomy): domain Eukaryota; kingdom Fungi; phylum Mucoromycota; class Mucoromycetes; order Mucorales; family Lichtheimiaceae; genus Circinella; species Circinella umbellata. The sequence goes on along the minus strand of JAIWNF010000052.1, from coordinate 99,152 downwards.
ATATTGTGTGCCATCCGTCTTTCATCATCTAAAGGGCTAATATCGTGATTATTGGTATACATGTACAAAAAGACATTGTCTCTTTAAAAACATAGCGATATACCTGTGAATAACTGTGTGTGCATGAATGCGTAGAAGATAATTCTATATATGAGTACACCGAAGAGAATGGGTGCAAGTGAATAACTGGAAGTGAACGGGTGATAGCAACGGAGTGAGAGTGAATATGTGAGAGTGAATATGTGAAAGTGAAGAGTCTAAGTGACCGATTGGAAGTGAAAGAGTGTGAGTGAGTAGAATTCTTTACTTTATTTTTTTTTCAGATTGCTATAATATATAGATACAATCAACAAGGCAAATGGAAAGCTGTATCTGGTTGGGGGTAAGGATAGGACATTTTTGTAGGACGATCAACTGGAGGTCAAGCGATACAGTTTTCCACGATTCGACGATGACGATTGCCTTGACGACATGGCGAAAACGGTAATAATAAAAATAACATGCTTTTATATACTAATGGCTAGAACATTTTCCTTTAGTTTCTATGATATAAATGAATATAGAATGTGTCGAACAATGCAGAACAAATTTGTGCATTGATTACGTAGTAAATCTTATTCATAGTTTTATTATGTAAAAATCTTCATCTTTATATTTTTAAAATAGTTCAAAAGATTGTACATATCATGCGAAACTTTTTTCTTTCGAGTACGGCCACAAGGTATATTTCTTTAGTATAAGCTACTAACTTATTATATATAAAAGATAGAATAACTTAGATTGGTATTCTTATCATTTCTTGTTCAGTAACTATACATTTCATCATTTTATGCGTATCAGAAATATTACCTTTTTATATCCGGCTTAGAAAATAATCATGTAATTCCTCTATCATTCACACGATTGTTTAAATTTCATTAAATATGTAAAATTAACTTCTTATCATTTGAGTTTTTATTTTTTTTGTCTTATATACAAATTTTAGCTTCTCCAACAGATTAATCCATTATTTAAACAGGGGCATCATGGAATATATGATATAGCAAATAATGAAATAAAAAAGTCATACTTTTACAGTTTCACAACGTTTGGTGTGGTGGCTTTGGGACTTAAGGAACGCAAACTCTTATATTACCCCTAATTCAACTTTATCCATCCACGTTCTTCTTCAAGTTTGAGGTCACAGTGGTAAAAGAATTAAGTATATGATTGAAAAGAACTTGTTTTTTTTTATCAAGTAATTGAAAATGATGTATTTTATTCACAGGCTTTCTTTTACTTCTGACTTAAAAATAAAATAGGGGCAATGTAAATGATTTTTCTGCCCATCAGCGAAGATGTTGTAAAACTTGATTTTCCAGGATCATCACACTGCTGTTGGTTGCACGAAACGCAAGACACGTGTCGGTGAAGGGAAGGTTGTAGACAAAATCAGCATTCAGACAGAAGATTATATCGGGTTTTTAGGAGTGGTGATGAAGGTGCTTAACCCAAATGATATGGGTAGAAGGACTCTGGAAATGTATAATGTTGCTATCTACAAGATGGATGAACTTCAAGATGTAATTTCCCCCGCACACAGTACATTACTCCTCAATCCAACTGAGGAACTTTGGTCGAAGCTTGAGACAGGTGTTAAGCGAAATTTACGTACCACAGACGACACCTTGAATGCACGGATCATCAATTCAGCCCACAAAGTCACTGCTTCTGATTGTCAAGGATGGATCAGGTACTCTATCGTTTGTGCCTTACTGTATCGATGAGTAGATTCTGCAGTTTTTTCTTTTAAATAAATTATGACGTTTGCAACACAAAAATAAAAGAAACCTTCATCTGTTACATCCCTAAGAAAGGCAGTTTTAAGCGCCATGAAGTTTGTGACTCTGCCATCAACCTGAGATTACAGCTACCGTAAGTTTTTTCTTCTGCACCACCTCCAACGCCAAAGTAGGAAAAAAGCTTGTAGTCATTCGAATAAGTTTTGGCCTGAAATAATTTTTTACAATTTATGCACATACGTAGTAATAATAACAATAAAATTTCTTATTGTGCTTATATAATAATAATAATAAACTAAATAATTTTAAGATAATATCTGTTTCAATGTTGCACCAAAAAAAAAAAAAAAAGGAATGACCAATCGTGGAAGGTGTTTATGTTATAAGTATAAACTATAATAAACAATTTTTCCCCTCAGGTGACGATAAATGTTTTATCATAAAGATTTCTTTTTATAATATCGATCGTATGATTGCTTATAATACAGGTACGTATTAATGTAGATCTTTTTTTTTTAATTATATACTCATAATACAGTGTACATAATATACTCTTTCGTCGTTAGAAATTGATAAAAATATCATTCAAAGAGTGAATCATATATATATATATTCAGTAAAGTTAGTATTCGATTGTAATATAGAAATAAACATTTCCAAATTAATGGACAAGTTTACGGTAAAATAAATCAGTAATAGTTAACATAATAAATATGTAATGCAATTTTAAATTTTTTATTAATTTATTGCTGATTTGTTGGAACCAAATAAATTCAACTGATCCGATTCGCTGGATATTTTACCTTGACAGCAACCTCCGCATCGACCCAGTTTTTTCGGATTTTTCTACTTCAAATGAAACAATTTGGGTTGTAGTAATGATCAATTTTTGAAAGAGATTTGTTAGTTAAGACAATAAATTCAAATAATAATAGCTGATGATAATAATATAACATCGATTTATTATTATTATTCAATATATATATATATAAAAACAAAAACGAAAGAAACATATAGTAGAATATATATGTTCCAGACCAAACCCATAATTGCACTTTTAAGAAAAAGTTTAGTTCATATAGATTATTTCTTTAGTAAAATAATAATCGATGATGAAAGAAAAAAAAATCAGGATGAAATAATTGGAAAATAGAACGTGATATCAATTGCTTTTAGCTGTATTTATTAAGTAATAAGTATTTAAATATGCAAAGTAGAAACCATAGAAAAAAAAGTCGTTGCGGAATACACTACTCCCTAATTACTTCTCAGTTTTTGGTTTGACAAGAAAAAAGAAAGGCCCTTTTTTTTCTATTTCACTCTTCTTCCTCTTCTCTCTCTTGAACCTTTTTTTTTAACCTCCTCCATTCCTTCTTTTTTTTTCAACATTTAATCACTTTTAAAAAAATAATACAAACAACAAAAATCATGGCGCCTCCGCCGCCAAATAATGTCGATGGTAAAAGTTTCAACATGACCGCTACTACATACCGTCGTTCTAGTTCAGGAGGATTAGGATTCCTACCTTCGTCAGTCACAGCAACTTATACCACCAAATCTACTTCAACTTGGCAACGACAAAGATTCTCCAATCATCGATTACCACTTTCTTATAATGAAAAACCAAATACAAATAATAATAGATTCAGTAACTTTTTTTCACGATATGGCCGTCGGTGGCGCTGGTGGAACGTATTATGCTTACTTATGATAGCATTTGGACTGATACAATTTATAGCGGTGTTCATAGGCGGTGCTTTACTACATAGACAACCTCCACCGATCCGCATAGGTAATAAAAAGATTTTGTGGAACATTAGACAACCTTCTCAATCTTCTGTCTTGTGTACCAAAAATAAAAAGTTTATTTTATATATGTATTCAATTATCTTTATTAACGAATCAATTATTAATAATAATTATATATTTTTAATTTTATATTCAATATTATATCATAACACAGCACTGAAACAATACCCCGCTATAAGATACCAACCTCTACAAGAACACGCGCTTACCACTTCAATTCCTCCACGAGGAACTACCGTTTATCATGTAACCAAGGAATTTGGTAGTGCTTCTATGGGTGGAATGGGTATGGTTGTTACTGCATTGGCATCAGCACAACAACGTTCAGGATCAGTGCGTTCGGCTGTTGTAATGCCATATTATTCGTTCCTGAAAAACAAGCATCGTCCCGAAAAGGTTACTGACCTCGTTATTGACGTTCGTGACAAAACAGGTCGTTTAATACCCATGGAATTTAAAGTTTGGAGAATGATTCATATTATTGACCCAGAAATTGCTGCCAATATTACAAATGATGTTGTAAATGCAACTGTACCCGCACAATCAGTAGCAGATCAAGCTAAATTATTACCCCTGACAGAACAAGTCCCTGTTTATTTAATTGGTCCTGGCAACCGCAAACCTTTCAATTTGGCTTTTCGAGCACGTAAAACACTAGATATTTATTCATGTCCACCCAGTTTACCGATGGAATGGAAGGATCAGTATTTTGACAAGGCAGCCGCGGAATTTTTGGCTCATCAAGCGGCTTCAGCTGATGAAGTACCATTATTTGCACCAGCACGTGTGACTCGACATGTAGATGTAGTTCATATTCATGGTGCAACGAATGCTTATATTATAAAATATTTGAAGGATCATCAACGAAGAGGACAATTAGGACCAAGACCTCCGTCAATTATGTATACCATGCATGATTATCTTGATGAATTACAATATACAAATACGTGGAACAATGTCAAGAAATTTTTGGATGAACCGGATGATCAATTAGATCAATATATGCGTGGAAATCGAGTATTTATGTCTAGTTTGGGGATTGATTATGCGGATGTTGCGACTTTTGTTAGTCAAGCTATGGCAAAGGATATTGTGGAAGGTCGTGATGATTTTTATCTTAAAGAATTGGTTATGCAAAGTATTTTGCGTAAGGCTGAAAGAGGAAGATTCTTTGGTATTACTAATGGTGTCGATTTTGGTACCTTGAACCCATTTACACATCCACGCCTCATCCTACGTAAATCAGATTTCCCTACATATGGTCGAGAGTTGATTCGTCAACAACCTGTCAAAGATTTGATGACAGTATCTAGTGATGACCATTCAACAGTATGGCAACTGGCACCAACCACCAAAGAATACATCATGTCTGCCAAAGACCGTGCAAAAAAATACCTTATTCGACGAAAAAGACTCAGTGAAGAAGATTTGGATCGACCTGTGGTTCTCTTTGTGGGTCGATTTCAATACAACAAAGGATTAGAAATTTTTGATGAAGCATGTCAATATTTTGTGAAGCAAAATATGAAATTTGTTATTATTGGACAACGAAACAATTATCCATTGGAATGGGTCAAGGCACTTCAGGAACGATATCCAGATAATGTCATTGTTATGTCTACGGCTCAGCAACAACGTCAATGGTCTATCTACTATCGTGCTGCAGCTGATTTTGTATTCGTACCAAGTCTTACTGAGAGTTTTGGATTAGTAGCTGCTGAAGGATTGTTATTTGGTTCGCCTGTCATTTCAACTGGAGCTGGTGGATTAAAGGAATTTTTATTGGATAGACCTTCAGACCATAATGCTTCAAAAACTAATGTTCATGTAACACGTGATAAGACAACCAAAGCACCTATTGTGACGAGCAACGAACTTTATAATGCATATTTATTTGAACCAGCTACGTTGGGTAAAGCCATTGAAGACGCGGCTGCGGATTTTTGGCGAAACAAGGAAAGTAAAGTTCGAAGAGAAGAATTTATTTTGCGAATGATTCGTAGTGCATTTGCGTTGGATTGGGATCGTGGACATCAACAAGGTCCTGTTTACGATTATATGCAAGCATATAATATTGCTCTTAGTGAGCGAAGAATACCACGTTTAAGCAGACATGAACTTGATGAGGAGCGGGCTCTTTTAAGTCGTTTGCACCTATAATTTATTTTTTACTTTTATATTATCATTATTATTATTACCATATTTTCTTTTTTTTTTTTTCCTATTACCTTTTGTAAAACCAAACCCTTTCTTTGTACTGTGTAATATAGTTCGCCCTGTCATTTTTCTTTTCTCGCTCGTTCTTTCATTTTTTTTGGCCATATAATATAGAGTTCAAAACACACACACACATATACACGTTTTTTTTTATTAATACACTATTATTATATTTATCCGTATCAAACCATTTTTTTTCAAAACAAAATATGAAAAGAAAGACAATCTATTTCTTGTTTGGTAATCAAAAAGTTACAAAATAAGTAAATATTATATTAAAAGAGAGGATATAAACATGAACTGTTGGGTAGGAATAGTAAAAAAAAAAGAATGCAAAAAGAAAAAGTAGAAGAAATGGTAATAATAATAAAAAAATTTACAGGAAAATAGCAAAGGTTTTGGTTAAATTTAAACGAGAGCTATTATTTAACTGGGGAGGGGGGGGATAAAAAGGGCCCAGCCCTTTAGCACAAAGATATAAATAATGCAAAAAATAAAATAAATGATAATGAATGAATGGAAAATGACTTTTGATTGTTGTTTACTGTCGTTGTTCAGAATCGATTAAACTATCCATAATCATATCTAAATGAAAATAATAAATAAGGTAATACGAATGAGTAAAAATCATCCTGGTTGCCTCGTGTCAAAAAAAACCCCCATTTTTTTCCCATTCACTCTTTTCTTTTCTTACCCTTTCATCCTCACCTTCACCCCCCCCCCCAATTTTTAGTAATTGTGATACATACCATAATCATTTTCAGAAGGTGATAACATTGTATCCCATGGATGACATGTAGAAGTATCCATCATAAAGTCAGAAGTTTCTTTATCTTGTGGTTGAGATGTTGGTATATATCCATTTGTAAGTTGTACTGGTGATGAAAAGAATAATGTGCTATCACTTTCCCCGCTAGATGATGCTTCAGATGCTAATGATGACGCGTAATTTTGATTATTGTTTTGTTTGCTGTTGTTGTCACTGTTGATAATATTATTGTTACTGAGACCATTGTTTATATTGTTTCTGTTTATATTGTAGTTGCTATTATTCATGATATCGTTGCCAAATAGTGATGGAAGATTATCCATTGTTGAAGAAAGTTGTGGCATATTAGCAAGTGCTTCTGCAATAGCAGTAGGCACTTCATGCTTTGATTCGTCAGGTTTTAATTCCTTTAAACCTTGCATTTTTCTCCATCGGTTAGTTGTTCGTTGTAATGAAAAATCGATAGTTAAGAACCAAAATTTGTCAAAGAATTCAGGAGGTAATTGCCAATTGGCTGCCAATGCGGGGTCACCACCATGAAACACAGAATTACCAATTAAGCAACGGAAACAATCATCAAGGTCAAATAAGTCCCGGAAGAGAATCATTCGATCACGCATATGAGGCGTGGGGACAAGATCAATGCGTGGATCGTGGGGAATAGTGAGCTAAAAAGGGTAAGTTATTAGAAATCAGTATATCTCAACTTATGTGTGAAATTAAACACTTTTGAAAAAAAAATAAAATATGTTTCAGAATTCTTTTTTTTTTTTTTTTTACCTGTAGTACAGTTGGTTGAATAGCAAAAGGTGCTGATTCCATTTGTGCACAAGCAGATTGTAAACGTAAACGTAAACGTAATATTTGAATAGCTGCTAAATTAGATGTGATAGGTTCTTCAAAGGCTTTTGGAGGTGGTGGTAAAGGTATTTCTTCTTCCACTGGTGATAACGCAGGTAATTCAGATGCCAAATCTTCCATACTCGAGCCATTGCCTGTAATATTGTTGTTGGCGCTGGGAAATTTTTCGAATTTATTCGGCGCCTGGCTTGAAATACCATCTTTTGTAATGAATAATGAGCCTTGAGAAAGGTAACGATCACGAGGTTTACTTGGTGAAAAGTCAAACAAACGTGTAGGTACAGGTAATTTGTTATTTGCATTTGCGGATAAATAAGCAGAAATAGGCTCTGGGATGGATTGGGCTAATAAAGATAAAGCCTCTTCGTTCATATAAGGTGAATGAGATGGAATGACCAAGTTGTGACGGAAACATACAAGTTGAAGTGTTAAAACGATGCCTTTCAAATACCAATTTTCTGACCGTAAAATATCTGTGTCCTGTCTAAATTGTTCATTTTCAGCTTGAAGCTTATCACGCTGTTCTCGAATTTGCTTGACGGCTGTTTCGAGTTCTCGCAAATGACGCTCTTTGCGTTCTCTGAATGCACGCTGTGCAGCACGATTTTGTGCTTTTCGTAACGCAGGTGATGCTGGATTAGGTTTACGACCAGGTTTCTTCCGTACTTTGATAGGTTGGCCTGGTGATGGTGATGTTGTCGTTGTTGATGTTGTTCCAGAGGGTGGAGGTGATGGAGATGTTTCCATGGTAATAGAATCTGGTGAGGATGGTTGCAAAAGAGCAGAAGTTAACTCATCGTTGCTAGGCATTGAAATTTCGGTAGACATGATAAAATAATCGATTATTTTATTTCAGTTATACGTCTTTTTTTTTTCGTTTTTTAAAAAATGCAGAAAATGCTAAAAAAAAAAATGGAAAGGTGAACTGAGAAAAGGAAAAGAAAAACAAACTTTTAAAATAAATAAGACGCAATATTTATAATTCTTTTCTGTTCCTCTTTTTTTTTTTTTCTGTATTTAACTGGTATTTAGTATAATTTTTTTTTTTGAGTTTCTTTTTTTTAAATGGTTGGTGTAACCTTCGGTATCTTATGTTTTTCCATCTCTTCTCCGAAATGTGGGGACAACAGGAACCATTGGTCCACCGCTCTGTCTCCTTCCCCCCACCCTCCCCTAATGTATGATTAATAGAGAGAAGGTTTTCGGTTTCACATATCCGCTTTCTGTGTAAGCAATTTTCCCACCATCAAAAAAATTGAGCGGAATGTTGGGGGGAAAATAAGAGGATCTAAATTACTCTATATGGAAATATGCTTACACCATAAGATTAAGGATAATCTTTTCACCGCATTAGACAGTATCATTGACCATTTGGACAAAAAAAAAAAAATTCAGCGAAATGAATTTGTCATTTCAGAACGCGTGGCAAACTAACTGTTGTTTTCCGATTTTATTAAACTCTTCGGACGGGCACTTTTCACACTAATTTTGTATCCGGATATTTTCTAAACGAAACAGAGAACTGAGAGGAAAGTATAAGGCGAGCATGGTAAGAAAAGAAGTATTGTTTTCAGTGGAGGAAATTTTATTATATGAAAAAATAAATGGAACCCCAAAGTTAAGTTATATTAGTTGGCTACACGAGAAAGATTCGACATTTTTATTATTACAGGAAAAGCACAAATGGGAAAGAAGTAAAAAAGATGTCATTGCAAGAATGAATTAAGGAAAAATAATACGGAGTCTTATTTGCACATTGGGTTCTGTGTGACATGAGTACCATCACCAAAAAAAAAAAAAAAAAAAGAAAGTTTTGATGTGGCAAAAAAAAAGTTTGTCGTCTTTACAATTGAACTCGATAACTGTTTATTTTTTCATTCTCATTCATAGCTTTGATATAGGTGTTTTTTTTGCTTAAAATTATGAATCTGAAAGGTTGGGATTTGTTGTATGTTTGAACTTGTTAGATTGTTTTCTCTCTCTTTCTTTTTTACTGTTTTTTTAATTTAAAAGAAAAATTATCTATTTTCCTCTCCACCTACACGTAAAAAGATGCTATTATTACCGATCTTGGTATCATTGATAGCGGTTTTTAATTGCGTTGCGGGACTCAAACGGTTCGATCTGAATATAACGATAGATGAAATCAATCCTGATTGTTCTACATACAATGGGAAAGTATTACTTGTCAATCACCAGTTACCTGGACCTACTATTGCTGTTGAAGAAGGTGAACGCGTTCAGATCACTGTACGTAACTTTTTACCACCAACACAATTATCTAATGTTACGGGCGCAGGGTCGAACGATGTAGCGGTGCATTTTCATGGAATTCGCCAATACGGTTCGAGTCATGCTGACGGTGTGCCCTTTTTAACACAACATCCTATTCCTCCAGGTGGCGAATTTACCCACGATTTTTATGTTGTAAATCAAGCAGGAACTTATTTTTACCATGCGCATGTTGGACTTTCAGAACAAACGTTGTTTGGCCCATTCATTGTACATAGTCGCGAAGAAGAACGGCTGGAAAAATATCCGGAGCACATAATTAGTCTTAGCGAATGGTGGCATGTCAGTCGCACCGCGTTTGAAGAATATGTTCTTGGTCCAGAATTTGAATTCATTCCCGAGGCACAGAGTATCCTAATCAATGGCAGAACGTTGTACAACACAGATCAACCTTCAACAATTCCTTCTGCTTCTTCCCCACAGAAAAAGAGCGAAGATGCTGGTACACATTGTGATGGTTACACCGTTTTTGAGGTTGATCGGGGGAAGACGTATCGCCTTCGTATTATTGGGGCGTCCACATTTCGTACAATAGGATTTGGTATCGCCCATCATGATCTTACTATTATTGAAGTGGATGGTGAACTTGTAACGCCTTATACTGTTTCTTTCCTCGAAGTTGCTCCTGGTCAACGATTTTCTGTATTGATACATACTTTTCACCTTTCTCAGGACTATACAATTGGAACAGATAGACGATGGGCGGAAGAAATTAGTCAGATTTCGAATGGTATGGCGATTTTGCGATACAAAACAAACGATCATACTTACAATAACGAGCCAATATTCAAGTTACCATCTAATCGACCTTCTTTTCCTCTCATTAATTCTCCGCACTGGATATGGTCTAACCTTGAACCTCTGTATGGAACTGATCCCATAGTAAATCGACTACCATCTCGTACGGTCAAACTCAGGGGAACTGATTCAAAAATGGCTACTGGAGAAACGCGTTGGTTTATTAATGACGTTGCATTTATGGAACCCGAGAGACCTATTTTAATGGACATTGTTCAAAATAAGCGAAGAAGCCCCTTGTCTTCCAGTGCCTTAGCAAATGGGTATGATCCTTATTTGGGAACCTATCCATTGTATCACTATGAAATTGTCGATTTTGTACTCCAATCTACCCATATACCGGTAAGTGGCTATATGAATAGAACAAAATAATTAATTTTTTTTTATCCATGGAATTATGGAATACTGTAAACCTTACTTTTGGGCTCCTCTCTATGCGGTTATTTATTAGGGTGAACCTTGTCGTTCCCATCCTTGGCATACTCATGGTCATTCACATTGGGAAATTGCCCACGGATCAGGAGAGTATGATGAATTAAAACATGGAAATATACGAAATATTCCGCATCCTATTCAAAAAGATGTTACTTTAGTATACCCTAATATTGATTTTCAAGATGAAACTTCTAATGGAACATTAAAAACGGATTTTGTTGGTTGTGGATGGTCGAAAATACGTATTCTTGCTGTAAGCTTTTTTTTTTAACTCGGAGAGAGACTTTATCAGTAAAAATGTAGTAGAACGATTATCTTATACAGCTTTTTTCTTAATAGGATAATCCAGGAATCTGGGCAATGCATTGTCATAATACACCACATATGCTTATGGGGATGATGATTGCGCTCGAAGAATCACCAGAATTGATCAGTAGATATTTACCCTTTCAATAATAATACTACAGTTTATACCCATCATTCAGATATATAATTAAAAAAAAAGTATCATATGATATATCCATACATATCTCCTCCCTCTTAAAATAACATACCTCTATACATATACGTAATTATATCCCTATAGTAGCTTTCCATTTTTACCCTCGTCTTCGTTACAAAGGCTTTGTATTGTTTATTACATACTATTATTTTGGTCACATACGAAACCTATACATATTATATACTTTCTATATATCTTTGATTCAATTTATTCTACTGGCTTCTTTTTTAGAAAGAAAGTAGCATGCCCTGTGGATACCGACAGAGATATATACAACTATATACATTTGTATACTATCCAAGTTATTATTACTTTACACAAGACATATACGCTCTATAATTTGAACCATCTGAAAAGTATTATTTTTCAAAAATAAAATTTTACCGAGTGCTGGCTAAAATATGTATCATGTACTTATACTACTAAGATAATATCGTTACCTTTCACTGGTAAATTTTCATTGATTATCCTGAATGGTCAAATAGCCTTTTTATCACATGTTGCTTTTTCAATTTCCCATTTATATTTTTATCCAGCTTATGATATCGATTGCAACGTTTGTCCACAAAGCAGAAAATGAACAAACCCGGGGACGGGGAAAGTTTTCATCTCAAACGGACTATCACTGAATATTACTATTACCTTTTTTTTTGCTGCGATTTTATTTTAGCATATGTTCCTCTATAGTCACACACAATGGCAAAAGGTATTCCATAACAAAAAGAGTATGAATGACCCCTTTCCGCTTCCCTTAGAAATTGTATCAAGAGAAGAGAGATCAAATACAAACTATATCACGTTTTCTGGCTGCTTATATTCAAATACATCTGTTGCTTTATGACCCATATATATGTTAACATTAACATGACCAGAACAGAAAAGCTGTACTATAACTATTAGCTCAATGTGTTATTTAGAGAAAGACTATTTACCTTTTTTCTGGTGCTTATTTTATGTGTCAGGGTACTAAGCATTTTTTTTGTATCAAAAGATTAATTACAGATTAGAGAGCTAATACATATTAGTCTTAAATATACCGGATAAAATTGCGGCGAGAAAAGATTTCCCATTTCCATTTCTGGAATAAATAGGCCGCTAACCTTGGTGATAAATCAAATGGTCTTCAAGTACAGACAACATTTATTATTATTCATCTTCATGGGACACGAGGTTGTTGTAAGATATGGTTCAATACAAATTTAACTCTATTAGTATCATCAGTGTTCATTGCATAATATTGTATAGGTATATTATTAATATGCCACGAAATAACTGGAAGATCACGTATTTTGTGACCCAGGCCTCGTAACAAAGATATGTTGACGTTTTAAAAAAAAATAAAAAATCAATAGCGCATGACAACTCAACAAGTCATTATGATTTTGAGACCATGATAACATGCATTATATCCAAACTCTTAAGTCATATAAACTACTTGTTAGTTTTTCTTGAGCTACTCATACGCCCAAGTCATCGTTACACGGATTTGAGGCTGTGTAAAAATTATATGGTTTTGTTGCTATAATGAAACCAAACGTCCAAATCATATTTTTGTCTGTCACGTACAATGTCGACGAATGATGTTGTTCAAGAGACAGGCTCTGTAAACAACAGCTTATTCAACCGATTTCTACCTTTTGACATCATGGTCAACATCATCTCTTATCTTGATCAACTAGATTGTCTAACTTGCACAGAAGTTTGTCGTTCATGGCACCCAGCGATTCCACAATATGCACAAGGTCCCTGGGACAAGTTAAAAATTTCGTATAAAAAAAAGAGTGTACAGGATTTGTTAACAAATAAGCGCTGGCAACAATTTCTTGGTGGTCATGTAAAGCATATTGTATTGCAAGATTTTGATAATGAGCAGCAACTTTTTCAAGTCATACAAAAACTGATCGATCTCAACTGTACAGAAACTGAACACTTAGGTATGAAAAAGCTGGAGAAGAGAAAGTAAAATATAAGGATGGAGACAGTGATGATAGAATTGATAATAATTTTTATTAGAATTCATTTTTATTACTATTAGAGCTTACCAGATGTGCAATGAAAAAAAGTTACCATAAGCGATATCTAGCACTGTTGAGTCAACTCGTTTCTCAACAAAAAGAACATAAAGTCAACATGAATGTCCAACAGCTAACAGTAGTAGCAGAGCATCCATGTAACTTTTCTTATCTTCATTTAATACTGAATGTATGTCCGCAGGCCTATTGCTTTGAGTTCTCATCAATTTTCAGCAGTAGCAATAATGATGACGATAGTGATAGCAACGATGATTATGACACTGTTAATTCATCATCCATCTATTTGACTCCAATACCATTAAATCATATGACCCATTTGACTCAGCTCTTTTTCGAAACCCCATTAGATGTAGAACACAGTCTTGTTCCAATTTTACAGCGATCCCCTCAGCTGGAATTTCTTTCGTTTGGTAGCATGGAACACAATGACAACACAACGTCTATTCCTGACCTGGAGCAATTATTTATATGGTGTTCAAAACTTATCTATTTGGAAATCAATCCTATGCATTTTAAAAAAAAGTACCGTGAAACATGTATTCAGAAACTCATCAATGACAATTGCAGTAGTAGTAGCAGCAGCAACAACAAGAATGCATCACCTGTAGAAAAAGAGGAAAAAAGAGGGCTTCGTTATTTTTTGGTTTGTGAAAAAGACGGGTTTGGACCTCAGCAAATTGGTCTATTCCTTCACCAGCATGCCAATACTTTGGAATTTCTTGTCTTGTATGACCTTTCTTTGCAACATCAAGCTCATAGTTGGGTGCCTGTATTTCAGACCTTAAGCCTCCCAAAATTACATACATTAGATTGCGACAGTACGCAATATACAGATGAATCCATTCGATCGCTTGTCAGTAGAGCGCCACGATTGGAAAAACTTACACTAGAAGCTGGCCACGATATCTATTTAAATCTTGCTAAATTGCTAAAGTCAGCTTTACAACTACAATTTTTAAGACTGGGCCAACTCAATATAAATAATTACGATGGGCAAGAACAAGCACAAGACGACAAGAACAATAATAATTTATCACATCAACCATCATCACCAATAACGCAACTTTATCAAGATTTATATGGATGTCAACTTTGTGATATCTTTTTCAGATATGTGATGTCTGTGAATGATGAAATGTTACATGGACTTGCTCAACTATCAAGATTAGAGTCTCTGAGGATTCATTTTACAGCTGAAAACATATATACAGATGCAGGCTTAACTGTTTTTTTACAAAAACTTGGAGGAACACGAATCAAGACGCTTAAACTTATTTTTATTAGAGAATTAACTATTCCTATGCTTAGTGCACTTGCTGATTTACAATTCCTCGAAGCCTTTGAAACTTGTGGAAAGTTATTTCTCAGCTTGAATGTGGATGGACCTGGACTAGTAAAAATGTTGGAGACAAGCACAACTTTGAACTCTCTTCATTTGCAATATGTACGCCTTACAAATATCGATGATCATATGTGCGGTAAAGATGAGAATCGTGACATGTCTTTTTTAAGAGAAAAAGCAAAAGGATTTAAAATAAGAAACTGGGGACACTTAAGGAAATACAATGATATGATATTCCAACGTAAAGTTTTAGATAAAGGAAAAAGGAGACATAGCTTTTGCTTTATTTAATAAAACAACTGATTCGAAAAATAGCATGTATACTAATAGAACCAATAAATATATGGTTTTTTAAGTAAATATCATACTATGTAGTAGAAATAATGTCTGTAACAGATCAATTTTACTTTTTATACATTGTTGTGGTATCTAGATAATCGACATCAACATTGAGTAAACAAAAAAATGGCATGAAATATCAGGAGTTACCAAAAAACTGAACGAAAAGTAAGTTTCAAAATTCACTATATTAATTATAAAGTTTCCTTTTATAAAAGGACTCTTGTATTTTTACGCTAGTCATATTTTTGTTGAACATAGATATTACACTATTGTTCACTTTATTAGATGGTAAAAAAAAAGTAAATGACAACTGATCGGATATGCCAATTCAAAAATGTCTTTTTAATAATAATTAATAATTAATACTAATAATATGATATTGTTGTTTATGATAATACTATATACAAATAAATAATAAATTTAATAACTACTACGCATATTGATGGTTATATATAGTAAATATATGCGTGTAATACAAAGGTTAAAATGGATACTATTATAAGCGGTGTGTTCTTCTATGGAAAGAACTGTTCTCTAAAAAACATATAAATAAAAAAGAAAATCATACAAAAATAACGTTGCATTCTTTTCGTATGCAGTATCCATATATGAATAATAATATTATTGTTTTGGGAACGTAACACTGCTATAGGATGGTTGTTGTTGTTGTGGTGGAGCAACTGATACTGATTCATCATCGTCATCATCGATAGCCCACGATGTTCTTTGTTGATTTGGACGATGGTTTATAAATGTTGGATTTGCACTTGGATCGAACTTGTAACGATAATTTTTATCAAATAATCGTTGGACTACGTATATAATGACAATCGTTGATACCAATGCTTTTTGTTTTTATAGTAACTCTTATCTATATTAGAAAGACTTACCATAAGGTTTCAGCCCTCGCCCAAAATTATGCACGACAAGACTTCCAAAAACAATGGTCGTCTACATGAATAATAATGTGTTAATAATTTTTAGCCCAAAAAAAAAAATATGGACAAATGTATAGGAACTTACAATAGACAAGATAATTGCTAGACATACAGCTAATACCCAGAATGCCCAAGAAGATGAACTTTGCTGAAGTATAATTACGAAATCAACAGCAACAAAACCATGTACAATCAAAAATACAGTCATGATTCGAGGATTTTCCGTCAGCATGCCATATCGAGCCATGAAAGGAGCAGGGAACTGACATACGGTTAGAACAAAGTGAAATACATACCACGTGATCGAAGCAGCATCACGATTATGGTATCCTTCTTGAGTCATGACAACAATCCAAAATATTGAAAAGACAATGTGGAAAAATCCATCCATTTTTAAATTGAGTAAAAAAATTTGACCTTGTCGAAATCGTGCTAAGTAATACTAAATATATTAGGTTTATTGTTTTTTTTTTCATATCAGCGCTAGTGTTATCATATAATCATTACCTTGAAGTTTTGGATCAGCTCCTAATCGTTTATAAACGTTCCAACCGAACTGTTAAAAAAGAAGGGGGGGGGATATAAGTAATTTAATTATAGTCTAAATACCACCATGAATAAAATGGTACAAAGCAAGAAAGCTCAAATGATGATGACGATGTCTATTATGTTAAAAATAGTACCAATCCCAAAAAAGAAAATTATAATTTTACCTGACGTAATAACTTTACACATAAAAATGCAAAAACAAGTGTAAGCACTGCTGTTGAGACCGCCAATGCTATTTCAAACCGTAATGCTCTATAAAATGAACTACGATCTGTACTTTTTCCTGTTTTCTCATCCACAGCATCCACACTGCTGTTCCTATAAAATATGTAATACAAAGAACAAGTTGTTTATACATGTCAGTTATTTCTATATTAGTTGCAAACTCCGAGTTTTTTTTAACAATAGGGCAGATCAAAGAAATGCGTTGAAAACTAATTTTTTACCATTTGATTGTTTCACTAAGTTGAACGAGTGCTAATATTACACAGATAAGTTGATTTGCAGTATGAGCGATCAATTGAATAATGCTCTGCCGTACAATCTGCATTAAGGAGTAATAAACAAAATAAAATTCGAGAGATCAATTAATACTTTTTAGACTTTTACGGCACTCTAACTATTGTGCATATAATCCCTCATGCATCCTCTATCTTTTCGCCACAGACAAGAATAGCTGTTATGTATGTACGTTTGAATGATGAGTGACCACAAAGATATCAAAGACAAAAAAAAAAAAGAGCTATCATACTTACAGCATCAATACCAAGATAAAGCTGAAACACATGAAATAAAATAAAAAATACATTTTCGTCCTTGAGACGTTTTAAGCTGATAAGGACAGACATATATTCGTTATCCGTAGCGCTAGTTATACTGAGAGGAGAGTTGGGTGAAATACCGTCACGACCGATAGATTGCCAAACATTTTTTGTGGCATCTTCATGAGCAACAGCAATGAAAGCTTCAAGGATAATTCCTAGAATGGTTGAAATGGCAATGGCAGTTGCATATGCTCTTGTTTCACGAGTATCTTTTACCCGTACCCACTAAGTAAGTTTTTATTATATTAGTAACAACAAACTGATAAATATTGTTGCCCTAGATCACTTAAGAAAAAAGAGAAGGAAGGAGTAGGACAACCGGATCTGTTCCGGTTTGCTGGGATTTCTTGTAACTCACCGTTAGTTGAAGTATACGAAAAGCAAAGTTTGGTGGCTGTTGTTGGGTATCATTTATTGCTTGTTGCGGCTGGAGCTGTGCTTCTGAATCTTGACGATTTGTTGTTGTCATTCAAGAAACCAAAATAAAAAAAAAAAGAAGTTATAAAGAAAAAAGTAAAAAAAAAAGTGAAGAGACATTTGGTTTAATGTTATTATTAGCAAAAAGCCAAGCCTTTTTTTTTTCTAGCGCCCCAAAATAACAACACAGCTGCTATGATGCCTTCAAAAAAATATGGGGGAGAAAGAGAGGATAGATTCTTATTATGAGCGCTAAAAAAAAAGGGGGGTGGAAAAGGAAAGGGGAGAAAGGAGAAAAGAAGGGATGGGTTAGCTTGGATGTATCTGTTAAAAAGATCTAAACCTTTTATAGTATAGCCATGCTTTGATCTAAAAACGATCCTTTTAATATATTTTCTTTAAAATGCGGCACTGTCCAAGTAGAGTTTTTTGGTCACCCGCGTCACATTATTATTCTTTTCTGTTGGATATTACGTCCAAAAAAAATTAGTGTGAACAATAATGAAATAAACATGAATACTGAAAAAATAAATAAAATCGTGAAACGAAATCAATGCCGTTACCTAAAACAGTCAAGGAGATCGTCAATGACAACAACAGCATAAGCATAGCAACAACAAAAGACAATCAAATATCGGCTTTACTTCAATGTGAACCATATTGAATATTTATATCGTTTTCGATAAGAACCATTTACTACTGTTACTAACACCAAATATAAAATGACACTATCGTATAATGCTTTTAGAACCCGATATTGATGACTTTTTGTTGGAGTTTAGTGCTAGTGATAATGGCTGTTTATAAAGCAAAAAAAAAAAGAAAAAGGTCATTAGATAGAACTGTTACCCAGGGGTACCATGAATAATTTTCCATACACATACAAATATACTTTTTCTTATCCGTTGTTGCTGAAAAATATTTGTTTCTATGATACTTTGTTAAAGCGTCACAAGATCAAAAGGAATGACCCCCCCCTTATATTTTAGACCATATTATAAGTTCATATAATGAAATACATACCCCGCCATTGATATGAAACAGTGTAGATTTCATTCTCAGGTTATAATAATAATAAAATGTCGCGCAGGACAACAGCAGTGTTTTAAAAGAAAAAGCGGATGTCAACTAATAAATATAAGCCGGCGTTTATTATTATTATTATTCTTGTTGTAGTACCACCTGAACCCGTTTTCCACTTATTTTATTCTTCGCCTTTTCTTCTTTTCCCTTTTTCCAATTTCTTTTCTCTTTTGCTTTCTTTTTATATTGAAGGGGGACAAAAAAAATACAAGCTTTTTTTTTCTGTAATTATTGCATGAAGAATAATAACTTTCGTTATTGATTGTTTTTTCTTTTTTTTTTGTTTTTGCTTTTTTTTATAATAATATTGCTCTTTTTCCCTTTTTTTTTTGTAATTTTCCTTTTTATTTTAATATTAATATAAGCAAAACGCTTTTTTCTTTTATATAAATATTATATATAAAAATACGTAAGAGCTACACTCAGTACGAAACGACAATAACGATACACACAACATTAAATATTATATTAAAGTACTTCATCAATTTCGTGTTGCCAACCATTTTTTTTTAATTATTGTATATTTTTTTCGCCCAACGACAAACAGGTTTAAACCTATTACTTCTATTCTTTCTTTTTGCCCTTCTTTCAATCCCGCCCTTTCTTATATATCTACTTTACATAACCTGAGCGGTTATGAAACGCTCATTAACAGACGACAATCATTCACACGATAATTCCAAGAAATTTTGCACACCTACAGAAAGATCCCCTCAACAGCAACAAGACAGCACTCACTCCTCCGTCACCATGAGCGCCATCGTATTAAATCATGTGCATGACATTATTCGAGATCTCGACCAAGGTCATCTTGATCACTGTCTCAGCAAACAACTAACTCGTGATACCCTAGATAACTTACAGCCAGCTGATGCCGAACTGGCTAGTACGTTGGATGCTGCATTGAAAAACATCGCCCAACGTCAGTTAATGTTAGAAACCGATAACCTTAGATATCGCATAGCGATTCAACAACAATATCAACTACTTACAGCTGCTCAAGGCGATGATGATAAGACAACTACAAAGAATAATGCTAATAATAGTGAAGAACAACAGCTTCCTAAACCTACAAAAACTACTTCAAAAGTTACAACAAAATCCGACGAACAATATAACAACGATAATAATCTCACAACGACTACTAAAAAAATTGGCACAACATCTGAAGATGGACTTTCTACTATTAAGGATTCATCATTACTTGAAAAAATGCAACCTCATAACAGAAGTCCTATGCTCTCCATGCCTACTTCTGCTGCTCCTACTGGCTATTTCTGTAAATATTTGTTTTTTTTTATAGTATCCTTTTATATTCTGTAACAATTTCTTTGTTTATAGTCAGAGAAACAAAGAAGAAGAAAGTTTATGCACATGGCAATAATCAATTCTAACACTCTCCTTATTCGTATCCTAAAAAAAAATATGCTGCCAAATATAAAATATAGCTGTCTCGACTCATTCTGCTTCTGGTACGACTCCTACTGGTGCTTCGTTAACACAATCACCTTCGATGACTCCACCTTTTGGAATCGCTGCTTCTACTACAACAAATGCTTATCCTGTCTTTTTTGGTACACTCTCTTCTCCTCCACTTATGTCTTTCCCAGCTGCTACTGCACAAACAAGCGCCGATAATATCGTCTGTCCCGATTGTGTTGTTCAAGCTGTCAAAGTTGCTTCGAATGTGTTTGCTGGTGAATTGGATCAACGGGTTACATGTAACCATGAGCGTTGTGTCTCAGGTCCTGTTCATCCCTCTTCGCCTATCAATATGCTCAAGAATGCCGTCAACGCAATGACGGATCGTTTACAACGGCTAGCTGACGAAGCTATGTATGTCTCGCACGAAACAGCCGTCAAAGGAAAACTCGGAGTTCAAGCACGCTGTGATCGTGAGATGAAAGGTGTTTGGCGTGATTTTATTCTCAATTTAAATGGAATGACTCGTAATCATTTAGAACAGGTCCGTGATATTGCTGATGTATCTACTGCTATTGCACGTGGTGATCTAAGTAAAGCCATGACTGTACCTGTCAAAGGTGAAACGCTTTTATTGAAAAATACTTTTAATACGATGGGTAATCATATTTTTTTTTTTAATTTTTTTTTTTTCATTTGGGCCTCAGCAAGAATTTATTTTACGCAAGTTCAAAAAGCTTATTTTAGTCTACGTAACACTGACATATCACAACATATAAAATCTTTTTTTATTTTATATTACATTTCCTAAAAAGTAAATCAGCTTAATCTTTTTGCATCCGAAGTGTCTCGTGTAGCACACGATGTTGGAACTGAAGGACGTTTAGGTGCTCAAGCAACTGTTGCTGGTGCTGATGGTATTTGGAAAGAACTGACGGATAATGTAAATACAATGGCTGCCAATCTCACAAATCAAGTACGCGATATTGCTCAAGTATCAAAATCTGTCGCACGTGGAGACTTGACCAAGAAAGTTACTGTTGAAGTTAAAGGTGAAATGCTGGATTTAAAAAATACAATTAATACTATGGTTGATCAGGTATGGAAAATTCCTTTATTTTTATATACAGTAATTTGTGGGAAAAAAGAGAGATATAGTGTATAATTTAAAATATTTCTACATATTTTTCATATATCGAAATGATTAACTGAATGCTTACATATGTATACCAAAATAAAAAAAAAAATGCGGATCGGGTATGTCATTTAATAATAAATTATATTATTGTTATTGTTATAGTTGTCAACTTTTGCCACCGAGGTTACGCGTGTATCACTTGAAGTGGGTACAGATGGTATATTGGGGGGTCAAGCTATTGTTAAAGATGTGGCTGGTACCTGGAAAGATTTGACAGATAATGTGAATATGATGGCGTTTAAAATTACTGGACAAGTACGTGACATTGCTGCAGTGGCAAAAGCAGTTGCATGTGGTGACCTCAGTAAAAAAGTGACGGCAAATGCGCAAGGCGAAGTACTAGAACTCAAAAACACAATGAATAAAATGGTAAATTTATAATAAGATAAAAAGGTTTATTTTTATCTCTTTGAAAGTATATATTCAACCATTTATTTTATAAAATTGATGCTTATATATACATGCTTATAATTATTAGGTTGATCAACTAATAAACTTTTCAGCAGAAGTAAGGCGGGTCTCACTAGAAGTAGGGGTAGAAGGCAAACTAGGCGGCCAGGCTGTTGTCAAGGATGTGGGTGGGGCATGGAAAGATTTAACAGACAACGTTAACACCATGGCAGCCAATTTAACAACCCAAGTACGATCCATTGCTGGTGTTACTAAAGCCGTTGCTATGGGTGATTTATCGAAAAAAATAGAAGTGGAAGCACGAGGCGAAATTCTGGATCTAAAAAACACAGTCAATGACATGGTGGATCAACTCAGTGTCTTTTCAACAGAAGTAACACGTGTAGCGCGTGAAGTAGGCACCCATGGTAAGCTAGGGGGGCAAGCCCATGTTCCGAATGTGGGTGGTACTTGGATGGATCTTACAGATAATGTAAATCAAATGGCTGCCAATTTGACAACGCAAGTGCGATCGATTGCTGAAGTCACCAAATCTGTTGCCAATGGTGATTTGTCGAAAAAAATTATGGTAAATGTCAGCGGAGAAATATCTGATCTCAAGGACACAGTGAACAACATGGTCGACCAGCTACGGGTGTTTGCATCGGAAGTAACCCGTGTCTCACGTGAAGTTGGTACCGAGGGTAAACTAGGTGGTGAAGCCATTGTTCCAAATGTGAGCGGGACGTGGAAAGATTTGACGGATAATGTCAATACGATGGCAGCCAATTTAACAACCCAAGTACGGTCGATTGCTCAAGTAACAAAGGCTGTCGCCAAGGGTGATCTATCTAAAAAGATTCACGTGGAAGCAAGAGGTGAAATATCCGATCTTAAAAATACAGTCAATGACATGGTGGATCAACTTTCGGTATTCTCAACAGAAGTAACAAGAGTGGCAAGAGAAGTCGGTACTGAGGGTAACCTGGGAGGTCAAGCTGTTGTACAAGGTGTGGCAGGTACATGGAAAGATCTTACGGATAATGTCAATATGATGGCAGGTAATTTAACTACACAAGTACGGTCGATTGCAGAAGTTACCAAAGCTGTAGCGAACGGTGATCTTAGTAAAAAGATTGAAGTTGAATCGGGTGGTGAAATATTGGCACTCAAAGATATTGTCAACGACATGGTGGATCAATTACGAGTGTTTGCCTCTGAAGTAACGCGTGTATCTAAAGAAGTCGGTACGGAAGGCAAGCTAGGTGGTCAAGCTCATGTCCCCCATGTTGCTGGTACTTGGCATGAACTCACCGATAACGTCAATATTATGGCTGCAAATCTTACAAGTCAAGTGCGGTCGATTGCAGAAGTTACCAAAGCTGTAGCGAACGGTGATCTTAGTAAAAAGATTGAAGTTGAATCGGGTGGTGAAATATTGGCACTCAAAGATATTGTCAACGACATGGTGGATCAATTACGAGTGTTTGCTTCTGAAGTAACGCGTGTATCTAAAGAAGTCGGTACTGAAGGCAAGCTAGGTGGTCAAGCTCATGTTCCCAATGTTGCTGGTACTTGGCATGAACTCACCGATAATGTCAATATTATGGCTGCAAACCTTACAAGTCAAGTGCGATCCATCGCCGAGGTTACGAAAGCTGTTGCTCTTGGTGACCTTTCCAAAAAGATTGAAGTCGAGTCCGGAGGTGAGATATTGGAACTCAAGGATATTGTTAACAACATGGTTGACCAACTTCGAATTTTTGCCTCCGAAGTCACTCGAGTATCTAAAGAAGTCGGTACTGATGGTAAACTTGGTGGTCAAGCTATGGTACCTAATGTCGACGGTACTTGGATGGAGCTTACAAATAATGTTAATATCATGGCCGCAAATCTTACTAATCAAGTACGGTCTATTGCTGAAGTCACGAAAGCCGTTGCTCTTGGTGATCTTTCCAAAAAGATTGAAGTAGAGTCTGGTGGCGAAATTCTCGAACTCAAAGATATTGTCAATAACATGGTTGACCAACTTCGAATCTTTGCCTCCGAAGTCACGCGTGTATCTAAAGAAGTCGGTACTGATGGTAAATTGGGAGGACAAGCTATGGTGCCAAATGTTGATGGTACCTGGATGGAGCTTACCAATAATGTTAATATAATGGCCGCCAATCTTACAAACCAAGTACGATCCATTGCAGAGGTGACAAAAGCTGTCGCACTTGGTGATCTATCCAAAAAGATTGAGGTGGAGTCTGGTGGTGAAATTCTTGAACTCAAAAATATTGTCAACAATATGGTTGATCAACTTCGAATCTTTGCATCCGAAGTCACCAGAGTATCCAAAGAGGTAGGCACGGATGGTAAGCTGGGAGGTCAAGCTCATGTCCCGAATGTGGCAGGTACTTGGCATGAGCTGACAAATAATGTCAATATTATGGCTGCTAATTTGACTAATCAAGTACGCTCCATTGCTGAAGTAACAAAGGCTGTCGCCTTGGGTGACTTATCAAAAAAGATTGAGGTCGAATCAGGGGGTGAAATTTTGGCACTTAAGGATATTGTTAACGACATGGTGGATCAACTACGAGTCTTTGCCTCTGAAGTAACGCGTGTATCCAAAGAAGTCGGCACTGAGGGTAAATTGGGTGGTCAAGCTGTGGTACAAGGCGTGGCAGGTACATGGAAAGATCTTACGGATAATGTCAATTTAATGGCCAGTAATCTTACAACACAAGTACGGTCCATTGCTCAAGTTACCAAAGCTGTTGCCCTGGGTGATCTGTCCAAAAAAATTGAAGTTGAATCCGGTGGTGAAATATTGGCGCTCAAAGATATAGTCAATAACATGGTGGATCAGTTGCGTATTTTTGCCTCTGAAGTTACTCGAGTATCTAAAGAAGTCGGTACTGATGGTAAACTTGGTGGTCAAGCTATGGTACCTAATGTCGACGGCACTTGGATGGAGCTTACAAATAATGTAAATATCATGGCCGCAAATCTTACTAATCAAGTACGGTCTATTGCTGAAGTCACGAAAGCCGTTGCTCTTGGTGATCTTTCTAAAAAGATTGAAGTTGAATCTGGTGGTGAGATACTAGAACTCAAGAACATTGTCAATAACATGGTTGACCAACTGCGTATTTTTGCTTCTGAAGTCACTCGTGTATCTAAAGAAGTCGGTACTGATGGTAAACTGGGGGGACAAGCTATGGTACCGAATGTCGATGGGACTTGGATGGAACTCACCAACAATGTTAATATAATGGCTGCAAATTTGACAACCCAAGTACGATCCATTGCAGAGGTGACAAAAGCTGTCGCGCTTGGTGATCTTTCTAAAAAGATTGAAGTAGAGTCTGGAGGCGAAATTCTCGAACTCAAAGATATTGTCAATAACATGGTTGACCAACTGCGTATTTTTGCTTCTGAAGTTACACGTGTATCTAAAGAAGTAGGCACGGATGGTAAACTGGGAGGACAAGCTATGGTACCAAATGTCGATGGCACTTGGATGGAACTTACCAACAATGTTAATATTATGGCCGCCAATTTGACAAGTCAAGTACGATCTATTGCAGAAGTCACTAAAGCTGTCGCATTGGGTGATTTATCCAAAAAAATTGAAGTTGAATCCGGTGGCGAAATATTAGAATTGAAAAACATTGTCAACGACATGGTGGATCAGCTACGAGTGTTTGCCTCCGAAGTAACACGTGTGTCCAAGGAAGTCGGTACAGAAGGTAGACTAGGGGGTCAAGCCATTGTGCAAGGTGTTGCTGGCACTTGGAATGAACTTACAGATAATGTAAACATTATGGCTGCAAATTTGACCACTCAAGTGCGATCAATTGCCGAGGTGACAAAAGCCGTTGCAAACGGTGATTTATCTAAAAAGATTCATGTCGAGGCACGAGGAGAAATCTCGGATCTCAAAAATACAGTGAATGACATGGTAGATCAACTTAGTGTATTTTCTACCGAAGTAACAAGAGTGGCAAGGGAAGTCGGTACGGAGGGTAAACTGGGTGGACAAGCTGTTGTACAAGGTGTAGCTGGTACATGGAAAGATCTCACGGATAATGTTAACATGATGGCTGGTAATTTGACGACTCAAGTGCGATCTATCGCTGCGGTCACTACAGCTGTTGCTAAAGGTGATCTGTCTCGTAAGATTGTCGTTGAAGTACAAGGCGAAATACTGGAACTCAAGTACGTATTATTATTATTGAAATTATTAAGTAATTTAATTTTTATTGAAATAAGTAAATGCATAGCTGATAATTAAATTGCACAAAAAAAAATAATACAACTAGGGACACTGTCAATTCCATGGTGGATCAATTACGTGTATTTGCGGCTGAAGTGACGCGTGTTGCAAGAGAAGTGGGTACTGAAGGTATGCTAGGTGGTCAAGCAACGATCATTGGTGTCGACGGTACTTGGAAGGATCTTACCGACAACGTCAACTTGATGGCCAGTAATCTTACCGACCAACTGCGAGCCATTGCTGCAGTTTGTAAAGCTGTAGCTCAAGGTGATCTATCCAAAAAGATTGAAGTTGAGGTCCATGGTGAAATTGCTGAACTTAAAAACACTATCAACAAGATGGTGGACCAGCTTAACTCGTTTGCGTTTGAAGTGACACGTGTAGCACGAGAAGTAGGAACAGAGGGTAACCTGGGTGTCGAAGCACGCGTCAAGGGCGTTGGTGGTGTATGGCTCGAAATTACTAGCAATGTTAATACTATGGCTTCAAATTTGACGACCCAAGTACGTGCATTTGCTCAAATTTCTGCTGCAGCGGCCGAAAACGACTTTTCCCGAATGATTACTGTAGAAGCTCAAGGTGAGATGGATGCGCTCAAGACCAAAATCAATCAAATGGTGACCTCCTTACGTGACGCGATCAGAAAGAACGGTCAAGCAAGAGAGGCAGCCGAATTGGCCAATCGATCCAAGAGTGAATTCTTGGCGAATATGAGTCACGAAATCCGTACACCCATGAATGGTATTATTGGCATGACAAGTTTGACATTGGAAACCGAATTGACACGACAACAGCGTGAAAATTTAATGATTGTGTCAAGCTTGGCAAATACGCTGTTGACGATTATTGACGCAATCTTGGATATTTCAAAGATCGAAGCTGGACGTATGACAGTAGAAGCTATTCCGTTCTCACTCCGGTCAGCTATATTTAGCGTACTAAAAACATTGGCAGTCAAGGCTAACCAAAAGAAGTTGGACTTGATTTACAACGTGGACAAGAATATTCCTGATCAACTTATTGGCGATCCGCTCCGCCTGCGCCAAGTAATTACCAATCTAATTGGTAATGCCGTTAAGTTTACAACAGAAGGTGAAGTTGCACTAGAAACTAAAGTGATTGATGTTGATGGCGATTTTGTGAAACTTCAACTTTGTGTCAATGATACGGGTATTGGTATTCATGAAGATAAACTACACATTATTTTTGATACTTTCTGCCAAGCAGATGGTAGCACCACGTAAGTGAAACTTTTTTATCAGTAATTAACTGGTGTTACTTATCTTGGGCTCAAAAAGTTAATATCACAAACTAATAAATTAAGGTGACAACTTAAACAATTTTTTTTTTTTGGTTAGTCGAGAATATGGTGGCACTGGACTTGGTTTGTCTATATCAAAACATTTGGTAGAGCTCATGGGAGGTAATTTATGGGTAGAATCCATGTACGGTCGCGGTTCCCAATTTTATTTCACAGTCAAACTACGTCGCTTTAGTGTCGCTGATAAAGAAATTAAGGACAAGATGGTACGTTATCAAGGCCGACGTATCCTATATGTGGATAGTATGCAAGATGATACAGGTGTCATTCAAAAGATTGAACGACTTGGCTTAACTGCTTTCCGAGTCGGAAGTATCCAAGAAGCCACTGATCTTGCCAACAAATACTCAAACCGTAGCAAAGTAGCTCCCTTCTTTGATACTGTTGTGATTGACAAAATGGGACAAGCCGAAAAGGTCCGCGAAATTATGCCGCTTCGATATACCCCACTTGTTCTTATTGCACCTGAAATCCATTTACTCAACATGAAACTTTGTATTGACTTGGGTATTACGGCCTATATCAATTCTCCACGTAATTTGGCCGAATTAACCGATGCATTATTACCAGCGCTTGAAAGTCATGCTGCCTTACCAAGCGATTCTGGGCAGATTCAGCCACTCAAGATACTTATCGCAGAAGATAATGTCGTGAATCAGAAATTGGCATTACGTATTTTGCAGAAGTTTGGTCACGATGTTAGCATTGTGTCCAATGGTAAATTGGCTGTAGAGGCTTTTGAAAGTCAACGGTTCGATATGATATTTATGGACGTACAAATGCCTGTTATGGGTGGATTTGAAGCAACACAAAGTATAAGAAAGATCGAACGAGAATCTGGGGCGGATGCTCATATCCCAATTATTGCCTTGACGGCACATGCTATGATTGGTGATAGAGAGAAATGTTTAGATGCAGGAATGGTAAGGCATAATCCCAGGATTAATTTTGTTGTTTGTTGTTTGAATTTTATTTTTATCTGACCGGATTGAATTTATATCATTTATTATTTTAGGATGAATATGTCACCAAGCCATTGCGCATGCCAGAGTTAATATCAGCCATAAAGAAATTTGCGCCTCATTCTGCACATATTTTAACTGATTCCCCTCAGCAATAATATTAATAAACTAAAAAAAAAAAAACCTGCTAGGTCTGGTCACCAAGCAAATGTACATATATCTTATAATCAGGTCTTACGGGATTTTGATTTCACAGATGGAGAATAAAGAAGGGGTAGTGAATAGATAGAAATTACGGGGGAGTGACTAAGGGTATATTTATAATTACAAAATGATTGTTGTTGTTGTTGCTGAGCATGCATGTTTCATGCTTTATTCAATTGCTATATAGTATAAACTAATAGTAACATATTTTTTAAAAATTTTGATTTTGTAAAACTGGGTGATGCTCTTTATTCTTATTCTAGCTGCAACCGAAATCTAAACACTTTTGTTCATGATAATTTATTGTGGTCACGATACATGATTTTTGAGACTTGGGTAACTAAATTATATATATATATATATATGTATTGCTGCGTGCTGTACACATTATCATAAGGACGAATGTCTGCATCAACAACAATAACGTCACATCGCATCAATCAGCATGAAAATTCCCTTAATGCGGTTCTTTTCTTGATCTAAATATAAATTCATATACACGTGCTTCTTTCGTATCATAATAGCTATGCACTCAGATACCTTATTCTCTCTTTCTTAGAAAAAAGGAGCATACATATCTTCCTCCTCTAATTTGTACGACATGCTGTATTATCAATGTGTTCTATCCACAGTGATTATGTAGGCGAATTTTAGTACTTTCGCCATTCTGTAAATCAATATGCAAGATATATGTTTGGAAAGGGATTCCATTATAAACATTGGTGGTTACATTTTTTTATGCCGTGTACCCTATAAACCTTTTTCTGTACACATATAATAATACACCTGTAATTATTCTTACATTATTTAATATATGTGATTTGATTAAATTTACAGATGTAGCTAATACATTTATAAACTATTGGCAGAGAAATGGGCACCACTATGGTTTTTTATAGAAGTCCTAGCATAATATATATGTATGATATTGTCAGGAAAGAATGAAAAATAAAATAAAAAAAAGGTACACTCTCATAAATAATATCAGCATTGGCTCATCTTTACACGTAGGATCGAACAGATGTGAATGTAAAATTGTGATGTTTAGTTCACCCTTGCTATTAATATTATTGTTGCTTAGTTTTATTAGTTACATACATTACAGTTAATATAATGGAGATAAATGAGGATGAGGAGGTAGAGGTGATGTATTATGTATTATGTGCATTGTAAATAAAAGATAGAATCATGAGATATACTGTTGACAAATCTAAAATATACACCTAAACCAAAAATCACCATGTACCCGATATATATATGTCCGCGTAGCATATGTTATAGTGATAGTATAGATAATGAGGATATATTATAATTCTAAATTGGATGATTATTCTTATTATGGGGTTACCAGTAAATTGGCATCGAATAAAAACGGAAGGTTGTAGTATGGTGTGTTTGTTTGTGTAGCAACCAAAGTTTAGTCTTATTATACTTTTCTTTTTTTGTGGGGGGGGGTAGTGTGTATACAATTTTTTAAAATTAGGAAAAAAGGGACTATAAGTTTTTTTAATAATTAGCATCAAATTTTCGGGATGTAAAGGTACCGGTTCCGATTTGTATAATGTTGAATTGTACGTTTATAGTTTATAATCAAGATTTTGTACGACTGTACAACTTTTCATTGAACGAGATTAAATACGTAAAGAAATCATGTGTACGTAAGCATTTGACTCTTTTTCTGTTATTATTTTTCCGCATGACGCACAATAATAAATGAATTGATAACGTAAAGAAAAAATTGTTTGTAGTAATACTGTAAACTATAAAATATAAATAGTAATTTATAATAATAATAATAATGCTTAATTTCCACACATAACATTATCCAAGAAATTCGATAGATGCCATACTTATTACTAAGAAGAGGGGCTTCCTGACCGAATAAGGTAAATGTTCCCACACTTGTTTTGAGTCATTGAGCCATCCCAAAAGTGGCGAGTGAAAGAAAAATTTATACTCTTAAAGGTAATAACGTGGCAATCACATAATGTTTTATTTTTATCTCATCTGTGATGTAACATTGGAATGTACTACTTGCTATTATCATGGTCTAGAAAGAAAATAGTAAGAGGATAGAAGAAGTAGTTGGAACAGCAGGAGTACCGGTGATAGATACTCTATATAGGCATTCCATACAGCCATTATCATTATCATTAGTTTACTTTTAAAACTATACTATGTCAGCTTATATTAAAATTACACCACATGGATTTTGTACCTGAATGGTCTACTTTACACCAAAAAAAAGTCATATATAACCACTAACCTTAGTATATAATAACAAGATACAAAAA
This sequence comes from Circinella umbellata, assembly GCA_025093555.1. NCBI lineage: Eukaryota > Fungi > Mucoromycota > Mucoromycetes > Mucorales > Lichtheimiaceae > Circinella > Circinella umbellata. The sequence continues at coordinate 68,102 of JAIWNF010000052.1, read as the reverse complement.
TAAAATATCAATAACCACTGGACGTAGACGTATCCTAAGAAAAGGGTGCTGATCTACATTTAGTTCTAATTGAGGAAAAAAAAGAGCTGCAGGAGAAGATACCTGTTTATAATTATGCAGGGTGAACTTGCATCGAACGAAACATATTTTTTGATTGTAGAAGCTTGATTTTGGGAAGTAATGAACTAGGGGGGTGATTAGGTGAAAAAATTGGTTCCCATAGCAACACGCCCAGAAAAAAAAACTAAAATAAAACACATGTAAAAAAACATTAATTTGTGGCCAATGCGTACTACATTTCTATAACATATATTGTAAGATCAAAAAAAAAAAACAAAAGTAAAAACACTTGGCTAACAAACTTAGCATTTTATTATTATATAACCATAAAGATTTCATGTGATCCATCCAGGGTTATAATGAACTAACTGTGACACAAATGGTGTGTTCCGCAGAAAAAAAAAAGCGGGTGTTGTTCCGTTGGACCATGTTAAGAGAGTGAGTCGGCTGGGTCTCCAAACATGGTAAAATGTGTTTTTTCTCTTTACCCTCACTTTTTCTCTAGGATACGTTTATCATAACAACCATTTTAATTGCATTCAAAACATTTATAACTAAGCAACAAAAAAAAGATGACATGGAATTCATCCAATAATAAAATTAAAAAAAAACTTTTAATAATTTTCTCTTTGATGTTTTAGGAAAAAGAAGAGTGTTGGCATAGTAACCAGCATAATAATAATAAACAGTAAGAACAAAAAACAGTGGAATTGAAAAAAGAGCGAAGTAAAAATTTTTAGCGGACAATACGGCCCTCTCGCCAGATCAGGTAAAATCTTCGAAAAGCTTAATTTATTCCAGTTTGACGTGATCGTCTATACATAAACACAAAAGTATATATTGTTAAACATCGATCCCCAACATATCATCAATCTCATCATAGTTACTTTATGCCAAGCGTTACATTAGCCACGGTTGCACTACTGCTCTGTGGCGTCTTTCTCTCCTTCCTCCCCCCCTTTTTCAAAATGTATTTTTGCTTCTGAAATGAATCGATGATGGCGTTACCATATATAAAGAGACCCCCATTCAACAATTGGAGTTTTTTTTTGAGTTTTCAAGAAGAATAGCAAGCAAAGTGTTGTTATTGACATTTATATATATAATTTACGTGAACACATACATACATATATATATATATATAGTTATTTTTCTTCTATAGTACATTTCCCCTTTTATATTCTACATATATTTTCCAATATTCTTCAACAACAGCAGCAACAGCAGTACCCCAATTGCTTCATGGAACCACCAGCCCATGGGATCTTTTCACCAAGACCAACAAGCAATCAGAGGCAGTTATTATCACAATTAAATGCTTTTGAAAATGAACTCGGGTTCTTATTAGGTGAATGTGCAACCATTAATGTAATGCTAAATTCACTACGAAATGCCTTTTGGTCGAGTGGTTCAAGTTCAGAGTCGATGGATATCCAACGCGAGGTCCTTATTGATTATGATGAAATAATTTCCAAGGTTGAGAAGTTGGAGCGAAAACTTCAACTATTAGAAATGGAATTTAGGGCTGCACAACAACGTCAACAGTATTGGTTTCATTAACATGAATTATTTACACAACGACATAAAAATTCTACCGACAATTTTTTTTCATTTTATTATATATTATCATTTTATGCTTCTTCTTTTTTCTTTATTTTTATAAGAAACCGACCTTATTCTTCTATTTTTTTTTTTCTATTTTTTTACGCTGGCGTTCTAAGTAGGCTGTATATAAATAACATATTTCTTTCCTTCTTTTTCTCCCTCTCTCTTTATTTTTTTCTCTTTCCCTTTTATATATAAATATATAGTAGTTTTAGTATAGTTGTTATTATGCACATTTTTTATTATTGTAACCTTCTCTATCTTGTTCTTTTTCATTATCTATATTTTTCATATATTCTTCAAAATCATCCACCTTTATTTCTTATATTTATACTGGTATTATATATTATATTATATGTAGATAATTTCTTTTTATTGTAAAAAATAAAAATAAATATATATAACAATGTATGGCAAATTTTGTGAAGGAAAAAGAAACCCGAGTTATTATCGCAAGCTGCATGTGATGAAATAAAATGATGTTGCCCTCCAATCCAATTACCGCCCCGGTCTGAAAAAGTAACTCCGGCAAGGAAACAACAACACCTTTCTTACCTCTCTTTCTCCACAAAAACAAACCTTCCCCCCCACTCTTCTTTTTCACCCGTTTTTGGGCTTGTTTTTATCTAATTTAATCATGTTGAGACTCTTACAATCTACTTCTTCAGCAGCTGTATGTATAGTCAATTGGAACAATTCTCAACATATATAATTAAATTTATAATTTATACTAAGACTTTTTTTATATTATCTTTTTTTATACAATTCTTTTATCATTTTCTTTCGAAATAGTCGCGTGCTGCCCGTATGTATTTTCTTTTTTTCGCATTTGTGCCATTTTGACAGCAAGAATCTTGCTCCATTAGAAACTATATTAACATTTATATTTTATATAGGTTCCTCAACCGGACGTATGGCTATTCGTGGTCTTCACCAATCCAAGCCTGCAATGCAAGTTATGTCTACTAACCCCCTTCGTGCCACAGAAGCCACTGTAAGTTTTATTTTTCTGCTCCTTTTTTTGATGACGCGTTATTGTGTCAAAATATAAAAAAAAATACTAACTAAACTATATATTTGTTTTTTGTCCTTTTCAGGGTTCTATTGCTAGCAAGTACCCCGTGATTGATCACGAATATGATGCTGTTGTTGTTGGTGCTGGTGGTGCTGGTCTTCGTGCAGCTTTTGGTCTTGCTGAAGCTGGTTTTAATACAGCATGTATCACCAAGCTCTTCCCCACACGTTCCCACACTGTTGCTGCCCAGGTAACATATAAAACATGTGAAGAAATAAAATTAAGCTGTGTGTGGGAGAAAAGATCAAAAAGAAGTCGATTGATAGATAATTTATAATTAATGGTGGATTATAATTATTATTATTATTTAGGGTGGTATTAACGCAGCTTTAGGCAACATGACTGAAGATGACTGGAGATGGCACATGTACGATACTGTCAAGGGTTCCGATTGGCTTGGTGACCAAGATGCTATTCATTATATGTGTCGTGAAGCTCCTCACACTGTCATTGAATTGGAAAACTATGGTGTACCTTTCTCTCGTACTCCCGAAGGTAAGATTTATCAACGTGCTTTCGGTGGTCAAAGTTTGAAGTTCGGTAAGGGTGGTCAAGCCTACCGTTGTGCTGCTGTCGCTGATCGTACTGGTCATGCCATTCTTCACACTTTGTACGGTCAATCTTTGCGTCATAACACCAACTACTTTATCGAATACTTTGCTCTTGATTTGATCATGGAAAATGGTGAATGTAAGGGTGTTATCGCTCTCAACATGGAAGATGGTACTCTCCATCGTTTCCGTTCGCATAAGACTGTTTTGGCTACCGGTGGTTATGGTCGTGCCTACTTCTCTTGTACCTCTGCTCACACCTGTACCGGTGATGGTAACGCCATGGTTGCCCGTGCTGGTCTTCCTCTTCAAGATCTTGAATTCGTTCAATTCCATCCTACTGGTATCTATGGTGCTGGTTGTTTGATTACCGAAGGTTCCCGTGGCGAAGGTGGTATTTTGATCAACTCTGCTGGTGAACGTTTCATGGAACGTTATGCTCCTACTGCTAAGGATTTAGCTTCGCGTGATGTCGTCTCTCGTGCTATGACTGTTGAAATTAAGGAAGGACGCGGTGTTGGTCCCGAAAAGGATCACATCTACTTGCAATTGCATCACTTGCCCGCTGAAGTCTTGAAGGAACGTTTGCCCGGTATTTCAGAAAGCGCTGCTATTTTCGCTGGTGTTGATGTCACCAAGGAACCTATCCCTGTATTGCCTACTGTCCATTACAACATGGGTGGTATTCCTACCCGTTACACTGGTGAAGTCCTTAATGTCAATGAAAAGGGTGAAGATGTCGTTGTCCCTGGTCTTTACGCCGCTGGTGAAGCCGCTTCCGTCTCTGTTCACGGTGCTAACCGTCTTGGTGCAAACTCTCTCTTGGATATCGTCGTCTTCGGTCGTGCTGTTGCACATCACATTGCCGAAACTTTAGAACCTGGTACTCCCTTGAAGCCTTTTGCTGCTGATGCTGGTTCCGCCACCATCGCTAACTTGGATAAGTTACGTAATGCTGATGGTAATAAGACTACCGCTGAAATTCGTTTGGACATGCAAAAGACTATGCAAGCCGATGCTGCTGTCTTCCGTACTCAAGAGACTTTGGATCAAGGTAAATTAAATTGATTATAGTGGAGAGAATTGGAATTTTATATTTTGTGTATATCAAGCATATATATAGGTTTTACTAATCATTTATTACTGGCTTATGTGGATACGTTATGACTAGGTGTCGAAAAGATTGATAAGGTTTGGAAGACTTTTGCTGATGTCAAGACCACTGACCGTGGTATGATCTGGAACACTGATTTGACTGAAACTCTTGAATTGCAAAACTTGTTGACTTGTGCTTCTCAAACCATGCACTCCGCTGCTGTCCGTACCGAATCTCGAGGTGCTCATGCTCGTGATGACACTCCCGACGTAAGTTGACGACATTATAAGCATATAATATTTTTCTTTTCTGTTGCTAATACATGAACTCTTGAATGAATAATTTAGCGTGATGACGAAAACTGGATGAAGCACACCATCTCATGGCAAGACCAGGAAACTGGTGAGGTTAAGCTCAGCTACCGTGCTGTTGAAGCTAACACTCTTGATGAAGAAGAATGTAAGCCTGTCCCACCTTTTGCTCGTGTTTACTAAGTACAAACATAAAAAAAGAAGAATGTCTACAATCAATTATAACGTATAAAGATCACCCTTGCTTGTTAAATTCTTTATAAAATTTGCTTTTCTTTTTCCATGTATCTTTGTCTTTCCTTTTCTTTTTAAACCACAAAAATAATAATAATAATGCTGCATATGCAGATATTTAAAAAGGGCAAACAATGGTTATTTTTTTTTGTTGAGGTGGTACAATTATGTCTCCTTTCCACGGCAATACGTTCAGCCATAATCGTTTCGGACGTAAACAATAATTCAACCGATCTTTCTTGTTTTGGATGAACAATGATTGATTGTTTTTACAGGGTTTCCGAAAAGTAATGTCGCAGCTAGTAGAAATCAATGTCGCTTGGCAACAAAATTAATGTCACATGCTCTAAAATTAAAGCCGCATTTTTTGAAAATCTTGTCGCTGAGTAATTGAAAAGTTCAAACGCTTGGCACTCGAGAAAATATAAATATTATAGGACACCAGCATTTTTATTTTTTTATTTTTTCTCACAACTTTACAATCAAAACTATACATCATTGAAACTATACATCATGGTACAATTTTTTTATGAAGATGGGCAGGGAAATGCTGTTGATGAGAATGGCAGGCCTGAGCCAATGGATTACATTGTCGATCAAAACCTTTATGCATTAGAATCACTTACATCACACACCGAGTATTTGCAGAATGTAAATTCTACGAGTACTGCACAAGTCAATGTACAACATTTAGATTATGAAAGAGAGCAAAGGGGCGAAGACTCGGATATGAGAGAAATAACTGAAAAACGTACATATACTCGCTATACTAATCAAGAAAAGGCTAGATTTTTCAGACTTAAGATTGATAAGTGTTTGAGTGCTTCAGCAGCTGCAAAACAGCTAGGTATACATGTTCGTGCTGCACAGAGATGGGCAAAGCAGTATGAAGAGGATCCGGATTCGATCTTTGATAGTAAGAAACAAGGCCGTAGATGTATTCTTAATGAGGAGCACAAAATGACAGTTATTAAGTATGTTGATTCTAATCCCTCTGCTGCAATTGCGGATATAACTGAGCATTTAATGTATGAGTTTAGGCTTAATGATCTAAAAGTCTCCCGTAGCACAGTGCATACTTTTATGAGGGCAGAATGCAACTTATCATTGAAAAAAGCAGAGTTTCACTCTGTTGAAAGAAATAGTCCAGATAAGATTAATGATCGTCATGATCGTGTTCGAGAATGGGATGAAACAGATATGAATTTCTTGACTAACTGCGTATTTCTTGATGAATCACCATTCCATATAAATATGAAACGCACAAGAGCTTGGTCAACAGTGGGTACTCCTGCTATTGTAACTGTACCAACTACAAGAGCAAAAACTACCACGGTATTAGGAGCCATCTCTGCTTCAGGATTAATCAAAGTTAGTGTGAGAATACCTAGTCCTAGTAAGAAGAGAATAAGGCTGGTCAAGAATTTGGAATTCTGAGTACTGGAACTGTTACAGGTCACTACATCAGCTTTTTGAAGGAAACATTAGATGAAATGGATAAACATCCGCATATGAAAGGACATTATTTGATTATGGACAACGCCCCGATACACACTTCTAATGATATTGCAAAATATGTTGAGTATCGTGGATATCGATGTGCATATCTTCCTCCATATTCTCCTGAGCTTAACCCAATAGAACAATTTTATTCTGTTGCAAAGAGCAAGATCAAACGCCAACGATTTTTACAGCAAGAGACCTTATCAACAAGAATCCGTGAAGCATGTAATAATGTAAAACCTACAGATTTTATTGGGTTTGTAACTCATTCACATAGGTGTTTAGATAAGTGTCGTAGAAAAGAGAACCTGTAAGCTCATAACCGCAACAGGTATTAATAAACACAGTAAGAAAATAATCGTAAGTATAAAAGGTAAGTAAAATGTTTCTTTTCTTTCTATTATAAGTTAATTGTCGAAACTTCATGAAAATAATGTCCAAAATGGTCTTCATTTAGCTTGCAAGCTTTTTTTTCACCCCGTCCACCCCGTCCACCCCGTCCGTCCACTCCGTCTGTTTTTTCACTCCGTCCACCCCGTCTAGTTTTTTCACTATCTATCTTTTTTTAAAGAAAGGGAGAGAGAGAAAAGACTTTATATATTTTTAATGGGTGAAAAAAATAGCTTGGTTGAACATAATTTGTTTCGGGGGAAGAGAAGCAGAGAAAAAAAGACATTGATGATGTCTTACATAAGACGAAAAAATTTTAGACCTGGAATAAGATCCATATAAAAATATATAGAAGATAAAGGAGAAGCAAGAGGAGATAAAATAGAAAAGAGATATAGTCCGTCCATTTTTCAACGCGTTCAACTGTAATTGTGCGGTTAGATAGAATGTGAGTAAGTATGAACGAAGTAAGAGTCAAAAGATATGGGTCGAATATATGAAGAATGAAACGATGGAGGATATCCTATATATTAAAATGACTTCTTTTTATACATAAAAAATATCAGAGGTAATTATACAAGTAGTAATTATACTTCTATACAAATATCAATGATCTACATTTCTATTTGAAATATATATTTTTAATATTTCCCTATCCAACCCATGTGCTCAACCATGCTATCGTCTACCCGTCGTAACCGCGGGTATGCATGTTGTTCATCTATGGTATGGGTTGTATATCGTCGTAATGGTCCATATCATTACATCAACCACAAAAAGAAATGAAAAGACTAAAACAACTTCACATAGTTTACAAGAAGTTAGCGCACTGACTTCCCACATCACAGCGTCCAACTTTGTGTTCTTTTAAACCAAGTGATGAAATTGATTACAAAATTCTGATTATATTTTATTTCCTAAAATCCCGACTTTACAATGACATTTCAACAATAACACTTTACTGAAAGTGGATCGGCTTCCCTTAATGAACTAGGGCACATGTAGAGAGGACGATGTTGTCCGAGAATATAATTTATAACGATGCGGAAATTCTTGAATTTTGATTTTTGCAACGACGAATGGTTCTGTAGGATCATTATCTAGGTAGCAAATGTCGAGCTCTACAAGATCGTCGAGCCGTCTTTCGCATTCCCTCTCGTTTTCAGCTTTGATAGATTCACCATAAAAGATACAAGAAGCTTGCGCACGTGTAATTGTTGTTGGACCTTCCATTATTCCTTGTGTAGAATTGGTAGTGCCGGAAAGTACCAACCTCCGCGTAGCGTGCAACGAAAAATTCTGCTACTCTTTATCCTCCATGACTGTCTTTAATTTGTTTCTGGTACATGTTGCCATGCTACCCTATTTTCTCAACCCTTAATCGTACACTTTTCCCAGATAAAAAAAAACAGTTATTATATGAACAAAACATGGTATAATAAAGTGTTGTACGAGTTAAAGTTAATATTGCCGTTATCTGCTACTAACTTGGAATAATTTGTGGAACAGTGAATGATGTTCTTGTAAATTAAAATACACATAATTTTATTTAACCATCAGCAGTACATCGAGTTGTTGCTTTTCATTTTCATCACACTTTTTTTATCCGGGATTTTTTCATGAACATGTATAAGGAAAATTGGAACAGGCAAATCTGGATACATAAATAATCATGATAACATGTCAGCTACTACATTCATTATCATTTATATTCGTTTTGCAAAATCTCAACTTTTCTCAACACCCTTGGTGATTGAAAGATTTTGGGTTCGACAATTTGAAACATGTGGTACAACTGAATAGTTCCAACAGCCGCAGGATGTGTTAACATGACTGCCAACGCTTTTTTTGACAGTTTGTTTCTTCTCATCTTATAATGTATACTATGCTTGCTTATGTATAACTGTTCTGAGATTGTCAAAAGATACTCAAAATACTTTTTTTTTTACATATTTTTCGTTCTCATATTTTTCTTTTTATTGCCTTGTCAATTCTGTTCTAACGCTCTCCTTTCTTGCAACGAACAAAAGAATAATTACAGATTTTATAAACCTGTGTGGCAATGCTGTCTGTTGAAAAAAATTGAAAAATGGACTTTTTGCTAGTTTTTCTCATTTGTATGTATGTCAACGATTTATCTTGCACAAATAGATTATTTCCATTGATATACATTATATTTTTTTTTTCGTTCCTCCATCTTGTAACACGACAAACTAACAGATCATCCTTTTTTGGCTATAACACAAAACGGCTTAAAAAATAAGAATAAAAAGCTATTCAAACGTGCTAGATATCAAGAAGGAAAGATTCAATCAATTTAGTAACATAGCTTGTGGCATAGTACTTCCAACTACCCTTGCAAAAATAAAAATAAAATCATGAAAATTGGCCATCATCGTTTATTTTCATTATAATATAATAAAAAAAACTACATAAAAAATGGTTCACTTTCTTCCCCATCCACTATCCAACCCAACTTATACATCACATTTTATTAAAACAACCCTTTATTTTTGGGAATGACTACGGGCGTGCCAAAAATTGATAGTCAGATGAGGGGCGCGCCAATTCTGAGCCGGCACTTTAGTAACATGGCGCGCCCTTCGTCTGTTTTACTTTGCTTGCTCTTGTTCAAGTTTGCTATATGAAACATATCTTATTTAAACTGAATTTTCTCTACTTTAAATAAAAGAATTATGAATAAAAATATGACAGTCCGGTTGAATCATCATCATTCTTCAGTTGAATACTTTTTGATAATAAAAATATCAAGCCATTTGGAAAACTATTAAAGATACAGTATACATATTAATTTCTTTTTAGTCTATTATATCCAATGGGTCAAATCAAATTAAGAATTAATTCATGTAAAGTAAAAAATCATATTCAATTTTTATTTTTACTTTCAAAGGCTTTAGTAATAACATATTGAAATATTTATGCAAGGGAAATATTGTACAAATACTAATAATAGGTGTTGTACATATTAATATAAGCTTGCTATTATGGGATCCATGGACCAGCAGGATTCTTTAACATAGGTTCATTACAAAAAACAATAACATTTGAAGACTATACCGCTATCTTTCATACAAAGTGTTCTTGTTCTTGACTCATTCAACAAGACTACACCAATATTTCATTTGAGGATGCTTGTTTAAGAATCAAAATCTTGACTCTAGAGTTTACGATCAGCTACAAGACGAAAATTATGCCTTTAAGAGAGATTTCTAGAAGCTATTGTATTCACATAAAATATGATTGATTTGATTTTTTTTATCCCTTTGTATCATTATGTATATTTATGTCATCTTTTTTTTTTCGTTATACTACGTATGACCCAATTTCTTTCTTCTTCCCTATTTATATGGTACTCTCTTATTTGGTAATTTATATTATACAGATTATTCCTTTATCCTACGTAATAAATGTTGATACGTGATCTTTTTTTGAGCTGCTCCTATAGCCCACCCAATCTTCTATATTATAATTCATATGTCCTTTTCTTATAATTTCGTTTATTTATAGCACAAGCATTATATAGTACGTATTATATTTATATGCCTACAATTGGTGCCATGTTTGATCTATGTCATACTGCTTCGCTCCTTTGCTATTGGCTTCTTTGTATAGTTACAGAAGTATACGTATTGCATTCTTTTATAACTTTTTGCTTCAGTGATTTTTGAATATATTTTATAGCGTAGAAATAGAAAGAAACTCTATGTTTAATTGGCACAATACGTTAAATATATTGTTAATAAATATTGTAAAGACTGTGAATATTTTGAATAAGTGAAGAAAAAGGGTAGATGAAGGGTAGACGAAGGGCGCGCCATGTTACTAAGATGCCTGTTCAAAATTGGCGCACCCCTCGTCTGACTGTAAAATTTTGGCGCGCCCGTAGTCATTCCCTTATTTTTTACACGTAATTGACTACAATTTGTTTCAGACCGACCGATGTGGATACCCTTGACGACAGTCAAATGCTGCTAATTGTTCTGGTGTTTGGAGAATTTCATTTCGTCTGTAAACTTCGTATTTACCAACGTCCTTGAAACGATCCACAACTATACATTCTAAGGAATTATAATTCCTATAAGAGATTGTGTCAGCTCAGTATATATATATATATATATGTGTGTGTGTGTGTTTATCAATAAATAACCAAGGTATAAAAGACGTACTTAACCAAACGTACGATATCGTCAGGATCAGTTGAAAGTGCAGCGTAGTCTACAATCACCATACACACCAATCTTGTTGTAGATGACAAGTAATTCAATAGTGCTAAATCAAACCAAACATTAATGGGTCATCATGATCTCACTTTAGATTCTCTAAACTCTTTTTAAAACTTACCCTGGGTATTCCCGACACAACCATTTATATCTGTAAAATCTTGTTCATTTGTACTATCTCTGGATGCAATTGGGCTTTTCGAATGACTCCTTGGAGAAACATATACATTGGTTACCTGGGAGCGGGATTGCATACATAAGATCATTTTTTAATTATTGCTTCAAGTGCATCATTTGATAATTTTGTTGGACTCTTTCTTGCATAGCCAATAATATCGTATCCGTCCGCCTTGAGGTTTTTAATAAATTCTTGGTACCGGGATTGATAACTGTTTATATTCTGAGCTAAAAATGCTTTATCATTATGTCAGTAACACCGTTTGCATCAGACAACAAATTAGATTACCTCTATCGTCCGGTTTCATGACATAAAGAATTTTGCGCTCGATACGTCCTTCACTGGTTCGTTTTCTTGAAACACTTGCTTTCAAAAACCGAGCTTTGATTTTCTTCGCAAAGCTAGTAAAGGTTCCGAGTTGTCCCTTTTGGAATATAGAGGTGTATTGCTTCGTTAGTTGAAATATTTGTTCTGAAGACAACTCAGTGCGTTCGTATACTCTTTCATTACGAGGATCCACAATCAAGAAGACGTTGTCAATGAATTCCTTCAATTGAGATTCGCTATCTAAGAAATGCGTTGTTATTGTTAACAAATATTGTAGCAAGCAAATAAATAACATTGGTGTCTGATACTAACGAATCACTTGATTACTTGTACTATTACTGTCGATCTCTGTTACGACTTTCTTTTGGGTGCCTGCGGATGATGAGGAACCTTCTGCGGAACTGCACCGAGCTTTGATAATCCGTAAATAAAACAATGAGAAAGAGACAGTGGACGACAGTAAGTGGGTGATCTTGGTCTTGACAGTCGAGATTGATCAATATAGTAGACGGAACACATTGCTATTGAGAATGGTTTTTTTTTTTTTTTTTTTTTTTTTTTTTTTTTATATATATGTTGATAGGCTATGGTGAAATGGACTATGTTGGTCTATGGTGGTTCATATGTAGTTAATGAGTACGATTGAGATAGCAAGTAATGAATGTTTTGACTGATAATATCCCTGTCAAAGGGGACTGCATCAAAAATGAAGCGCCAATGAGCACTCCAGATTCCATGAAGAATACAAGCAACAATAGTGTGGCTGCTGACACGAGATTGAATGTGGGGAAAAGAAAAAAAGGGAAATATTTAATTCGTCCAGCCGGCAAAAGAAACGGTTCCGAAGCAGTAGCGTTGATATAACAGAGTTCAAAATCGTCTAACGCATCAATTTTTGCCTCATTAAGTAACTCATTCTCGGGGGTATGTCTTCTCCATAAAATACACATGCAGCCTGCGAATGTGTGAGCATAACATTTGAATTGGACGACATCAGTGTGCGCAGGATTGGCACAATAAAAGAGTTAACAGACGGACGGGGTGGACGGGGTGAAAAGAAAATGGACGGGGTGGACGGGGTGAAAAAAAAGCTTGCAAGCTAAATGAAGACCATTTTGGACATTATTTTCATGAAGTTTCGACAATTAACTTATAATAGAAAGAAAAGAAACATTTTACTTACCTTTTATACTTACGATTATTTTCTTACTGTGTTTATTAATACCTGTTGCGGTTATGAGCTTACAGGTTCTCTTTTCTACGACACTTATCTAAACACCTATGTGAATGAGTTACAAACCCAATAAAATCTGTAGGTTTTACATTATTACATGCTTCACGGATTCTTGTTGATAAGGTCTCTTGCTGTAAAAATCGTTGGCGTTTGATCTTGCTCTTTGCAACAGAATAAAATTGTTCTATTGGGTTAAGCTCAGGAGAATATGGAGGAAGATATGCACATCGATATCCACGATACTCAACATATTTTGCAATATCATTAGAAGTGTGTATCGGGGCGTTGTCCATAATCAAATAATGTCCTTTCATATGCGGATGTTTATCCATTTCATCTAATGTTTCCTTCAAAAAGCTGATGTAGTGACCTGTAACAGTTCCAGTACTCAGAATTCCAAATTCTTGACCAGCCTTATTCTCTTCTTACTAGGACTAGGTATTCTCACACTAACTTTGATTAATCCTGAAGCAGAGATGGCTCCTAATACCGTGGTAGTTTTTGCTCTTGTAGTTGGTACAGTTACAATAGCAGGAGTACCCACTGTTGACCAAGCTCTTGTGCGTTTCATATTTATATGGAATGGTGATTCATCAAGAAATACGCAGTTAGTCAAGAAATTCATATCTGTTTCATCCCATTCTCGAACACGATCATGACGATCATTAATCTTATCTGGACTATTTCTTTCAACAGAGTGAAACTCTGCTTTTTTCAATGATAAGTTGCATTCTGCCCTCATAAAAGTATGCACTGTGCTACGGGAGACTTTTAGATCATTAAGCCTAAACTCATACATTAAATGCTCAGTTATATCCGCAATTGCAGCAGAGGGATTAGAATCAACATACTTAATAACTGTCATTTTGTGCTCCTCATTAAGAATACATCTACGGCCTTGTTTCTTACTATCAAAGATCGAATCCGGATCCTCTTCATACTGCTTTGCCCATCTCTGTGCAGCACGAACATGTATACCTAGCTGTTTTGCAGCTGCTGAAGCACTCAAACACTTATCAATCTTAAGTCTGAAAAATCTAGCCTTTTCTTGATTAGTATAGCGAGTATATGTACGTTTTTCAGTTATTTCTCTCATATCCGAGTCTTCGCCCCTTTGCTCTCTTTCATAATCTAAATGTTGTACATTGACTTGTGCAGTACTCGTAGAATTTACATTCTGCAAATACTCGGTGTGTGATGTAAGTGATTCTAATGCATAAAGGTTTTGATCGACAATGTAATCCATTGGCTCAGGCCTGCCATTCTCATCAACAGCATTTCCCTGCCCATCTTCATAAAAAAATTGTACCATGATGTATAGTTTCAATGATGTATAGTTTTGATTGTAAAGTTGTGAGAAAAAATAAAAAAATAAAAATGCTGGTGTCCTATAATATTTATATTTTCTCGAGTGCCAAGCGTTTGAACTTTTCAATTACTCAGCGACAAGATTTTCAAAAAATGCGGCTTTAATTTTAGAGCATGTGACATTAATTTTGTTGCCAAGCGACATTGATTTCTACTAGCTGCGACATTACTTTTCGGAAACCCTGTATCTACTTAAATTCCTGGAAGTTGACGGAGCAGAATGTTTTATTATCAGGTTAGTATTCATCGTCGTGATTTCGACTTTTGAATATAATGAGTCAATTAAGTATTTAGCTAGGTTTTGTGGGTTCGACGCCATAAACCATGTAATTAAAAGTCAAAAAAAAAAGAAAGGTATGGTAGTGATACGTATCACTTGGAAAGTAGGCTATCATCACCTTTGTATGCTCATTTACTATTTTCTTCCTCGATACCGTATTTCAACTAAGAAAATAATTTGAATATAAGCAAGTACGCAAATGACTTGATTTATTTTCATTTCAAAGTAGCAAGACAGACAGTGTATAGATAGAAAGGTATATCAAACTAATTAGATGTATATCAATATAAAAAAGGAAATTGAGTTGAGCAAAAGTACATAGAAGGCTAATATCACCAAGAAGCCATCTATAGTACTGTGATGTTTGTTTTTAGTGTTCCTCGCCAAACAAGATTATAACTTTTTTTTTCTGATTAAAAACCTCCAGCCATCTTGACCATTTTTATATTTATTTATATATTCTCTAAACAAAGTAAATTGATATCATTGACTAATTAAATTTAAACTTAATATATTTTTCTTGATGTTCATGTCATATTTATTTTTTGTTGAATAATAATATTTAAATAATAACTAAGAAAAAAGAAAAAAAAATCGTGTTTACGATGTGTATATGTGTATATGTGTATTTGATAAAATGTAATGTAAAAGTTATATATTTTTTGTTTGTATGGAGGGAAAGGGATAGAGATAAAAAAGAGAAAGTGATTTTTTTAATTAAACAGTCAATTCAGAAGGGTTTCTAACGTAATATTCTACACGATCGAGGAAAACATTGGCATTTTGATCATTCAAGATTTTACCAGGAGCGCCACCTTGGAGCTTTAATTCTACTTGTTGGGATGGTGCTTTGGATTGCTTACTGAAATCAATGCGTGCGTCACCACCTGTCAATTTTACAGCACGTGATTGTTGTTGAGGTTTTGCACCACCTAGGTATCCAATCAAGTCCAACATTTCGTCGTCACTGGATTTTGTTGATTTGGTAGAAGAAGCATATTTACTGGAGCTGACGTTTAATTGATAAGGTTTTGAGGATTCGTACGAGTCGGTAATGAAATCATAGGTAGGTTGTGCCAAGTTGAATATCCTATTAGTAATGTTTGTTATTATTAGTAAATATTAATTGTATATCGAGAATGAAAAAAAAAAAGTATATCTGTAGTCAAACTTACTTAAATGATCCTCCTTTGTATGACTCAGTAAATGTAGTAGCATCTGTGTTGTGAATAATACCACCAGTAGGTGAAGCTGGTGCCTTGGAAACAACATCTTGTAATGCTCGTGCAGCTGCCTTGGCAATAAAATCATTTACGCTGACATTGGTACGGTTTTGGGCTAGAAATAAATACATATTAATTCCCATAAATATGAATTTGCTCGATCCCTCAATATCATTTATATCCTTCTTTTTTTTTTCTTAAAAGAACGTAAGATACTTACAGTTTAATTGATTGCGTAATGAGAATAGGTTATCAACAGTAACTTGTTTGCTAATATAGTTTGGTAATAATGGCTTCTCTTCCTTGGGTGACTTTACAGTTTCAGCGGGCTATAGTATGGTGTATTCAAATGAATTAATAATGATTCTCTTTACCTCCCCGATTTCTATTTTATTAACCCAGAAAAGATATTGATATATCCCTTTTGTTACCTTAGCAAAAACAATTTGATCCCTTGGAGGTGCAGCGGAAGTTGTAGGCTTTGGCGCTGGCTTAAAGGGAATCAACCCAAGATGTGCAAGAACATCACCCTTCAAAATACGTCCACCAGGTCCAGATGCCTTGATAGCACCCAAATCCTTAATATGATTCTTCAATACAAGGCTAAGAACAGCAGGAGATAATGGTTTTTTTAATTTACTAGTATCCAAATCATGATGATCCATAGGTTCAGAGGGTTGTGTGGGTGTAGAAGTTTCGACGGCAGTTTCTATTTATATGTATATATTTGAGCATTATTATTATTATTAGTATTATTATTATTATTATTATTATTATCATTATGCAAAATTTTCTTCAACCAAAACTTACGTTTTGATTCTTCAGACGTAGTGGCAGCAGTAGCACCAGAACCTTCTTCTGCAGCAGGCATTTCAACGTTTGAAATATCATCACCTTCTTCAGCCAATAATGCAATAGGAGTATTGACTGCTGCTTTTTCACCATTTCCAAGCTAATAAAATAAATTAAATAATTATTATTATTGTTGATTCTTTTCTCCCTCCCCTTTTTTTCATGTTTTTTTGTCCTTTTTTTCCCTACTGACCACAATCTTTGCGAGAATACCGTCTTCAGGAGCTTCAACATCAATTTGAGCCTTGTCGGTTTCCAATTCGAGTAAAACATCGCCAGCGGAAAAGCTATCACCTGTATTTTCCCGCCTTTTCGTGTCAGTCTACAGCTGTTATAAAGCTCTGTATTTTCTCCCTATTTACAAATAATATATAACTTGCCTTCCTTTAATTTCCACTCGTGAATAGTGCCTTCAGTCATCGTAGGACTCATGGCAGGCATATTGAAACGACTGATGGCAGCTCTTGAAGCCGAGGTATGAAATCCTGAAAAATATAAATATTATAATTTTGATATTTATATAAAGATGGTCCGTTCTTCTCGTTATAGTCATGTCAAATCGGGTATTATTCAAATTATTATATTTCTTACCAGCAGCACATGCTTTTGTCGAACGCGCAAAGAATCGATGCATTGTGATAAAAAAGAGTCGATTAAGAGAAAAAAAAAAGAGGCGCAAAGAAAAAAAAAGTTGGGTTCACTCGGGGGTAGCTTGGAAATAACGGGAAATTGCCCCAATATTGAACGATTCTACGTGACGGTTTGCTTCCGGGATATTTCGAGATCCGGTCCTTGCCGATTATTGAAGTCTATTTTCAAGTACCCCGCACTAAAGCAAAAAGGTATTACTCGTAATATTTAGGATAAGAACTCCTCTCTTCCTTTTTTTTTCCTACCACGATATAATATAATCTTTTTTCTCACTTTAACTTAAGAGTGATATCACGATGAGAAAAAAGAAAGGTTTTTGTTTATCATTTTATCATAAATAATTGGTAATATATGTAATATTGTTTGCTGTTGTTTTTGTATAATAAATATCATGAAAGAAAGCTAACTAAATGAAAATAATATATATGCTGGACAAAGTGAGAGAAAAAAAAAAGATAGAAAGAAAGATGATGCTTATCTAACTATAATCGCAAGCACGGGGAAAATAAATGTTTTTACAAGTTTTGAAAAGATGTTGTGTGATAGGAAATAAAGAGAGTAGTAAAATAATGTGTGGATATATATGTGATTTAATAAGACAAAGCTGTTGCTAATATGAATAGAATGAATAATAATAGTAATAATAATAATAAAGAAAAGAAGAGGGGATAGAAAAAATATCAACGATATTAAAAAGAGAAAGATAGATATATAATAAGAGAATAAGAGAATAATGAGATTTTGATCTTAAAAGGCATGAGCAGCGATAATTCGTTGAAATTCCTATATAAAACACAACAACAACATTTAGTTAATAACCTTTCTTAATAATTTACAAACACACACACACACACACACACACACACACATATATATATATATACATTAATATACCAGACAGAATAAGTTACCTTTTCTAAGTCATCAAGACTACCAGCTGATGAATCAACAATATCCAATGCAGGTGCACCTGGAGTTCCAGGATTACCGTTATTACCTGGTGCCAATGCAGAAGGTACAGGCTTTCGACCAGATTTACGATCGTGTGCTTCCAAAAAAGCAACACCACATTTAACAAGAGTATCCAAATCACTTTCGGTGACATTTTTTAAACTGCTGTTGATAATTCGATTGGCATTTGTCACTGGTTGTTGCATAATTTTTTGCGCTACCAACTGGGATTTTTGATTTCCCATATTGGCCGATACAGTATATTGGACTTGGTTTTTAGATAATATTTTACTACTCAATAATCCATGAGTCAAAATAATATCAACACCACTATCTACATTACGTATAACGGCCATGGCTGGATTTGTATTATCAGACGCCGGTTTACGTTTTGTATTATTGTTACTCAATGCTGTTAAAGCATTATCCAGTCGTCGCAAAGCATCCTCTGTTTTATCATTACGAATCGTAATAGATAGTGGTGATCGCTGATAGCTTTGTGATCGTTGGTGTTGTTGTTGACGTGTTTTTTCAGGCGACACTTTACTTATGGATCGTTGTTGACCTTCACGAGATGCTGATCGTGATTGATGATGATGATGGCTTGACATTTTACGTAAAGTAAATAATTTTTCACCAGCATCTCGAGTGGAATCATCATCATGTAAAACTTCAATTAATTTACTGGATGGATTCAATAGTTTATCTATATTTATATCATCATTAATAAGTCAGATAAAAAGAACCGTAAAATTACTTATATATAATTACCTGCTTTTTGTTGGGATGAAACGGTTAAACGATAATGATCATTATCACCATGTGGAACAATATGGAATTTATCTAAAGCAATTTCAGTAAGATCTGCAATAGAAATACTAGCCGATATTGCAATTAATTTGTCAATCCGTTCACGAGATGCATTTGTTCCTGCGATTGATTTTTTTCTGCGCAAATTCCTAGCAGAAAATAATACATTGTCGTTTCCATTGGTAGAAGATATCTTTTTGGTATCTGTATAATGAGAAACTTTGATATATACTTGGCCTTCACGTTCATTAACTCGTCGAATACGTTTATGAAGATAAAAACGGATTGTAGAATCTTCACTATATCGTCCCTTTCGTTGTGGTGCTTTAGGTTTATTGATTGTGGATGCTGATTGACTGAATTGTTTCACGTGAGCTAATGATGGCATAGGAGTCGTAAGATGAGCAGTTAATGTTTGAAATATAGCCAACGGTTTGTCTTGAGGTGCCAAAGTAATTTCATCTATATATGCATATGTAGACGTATTGACATTTTGTTAACATGAATGTTTATATTTATATTATTATCATTATTAGTATCAATAAACAATATGTAGCTTATGTATAAACAACAAAAATTTACCTCCATTGTGAGCTTTTACTGTTAAATAATATTCAATACCACTTCCGTTGGTAGGTGTAATTGCACGTGAAGACCGGCCAGCAGTCTTGTCTTCAATTTGCGCGATATGGAATCTTTCCATCGTTTGAATCAATAGCTGCTCTGCACTTGTATTCTCATCGACAAGCATGGAATGGTACATGGCACCTACATTCACGTTACCCGCAAATACTCTTAATATGGATAACTTGCCATTATTATTATTTTCTTTATTGCTTGTATGATTACTACTAGCAGTATTTGGATGTTGATTATTTCTAGAAACTGTTTTATCTTCAGAAATGATAGATGAAGCAAGAGATGAAATGGAATTACTGTCGGCATCTTCCGAAATAGATACACGTGCGGGGATAACTGAGTTTGCTTTTGGATTATCCTTTTTATTACGTGAGAAAAGTCGCCAAAATGTACTATTATTATTATTATTATTATTATTGTTTGCTGTTTGTTGTTGACGTTTATTATCTTCGTTATTTACGTTGCGTAAAGTAGATGATGATGTGGATGATGTAGATGGTGATGATACAGCATTGTCATTATTGTTATTGTTATTGGTGGTACGTAAAATAGGTTGAGGTGCTGCATTTGTTGTTTTAGTTGTTGCATTATTATTATTCTGATCCTGCAGCTGTTGAGGCACTCCGACATTGATATTATTACTAATGCTGTTCAAAACATGATCTTCTTCTTCATCCTCTTGATTATCCTCTTCAGTCAAAACAGATGCATCATCATTCATATCTTCTTCCCATTCTTCATATGCTTCACCCACTTCATGATCTTCATCATCTCCTGTTAAAATGATTTGTGCCTGAACACTCAGGTCTTTATTCAATGTTACTCGACGTTGCCGGGCACCTTTTTTCTTTTTATTTTCATCTGAAATATAATGGACTGCTTGATCCATTGAAGTCATCTAATAATGAAAAAAAAATAGAGACAGAAAAAAGGAGACTTTAAGTTATTATTATTATACACTAAACAACGAAGTGATATACTAACCTCTACATTACGATGTTTATTTAAACGAGCTAAGCGTTCAAATGGAGTCTGGAACGATAAATAACGATAATAATATAAATAATTAATAACATATATGCAATAATAGACATAGACAGAAAAACAAACTACTTTTGTGTGTATGTATGTGGGTGAGTGGGAGGGCTTAGCTCAAAGAATAACAATAGTTACTTACTTCAATGTTTTCAGCAGGGATATAACCCACTTCGGATGTTTTAAGCACACTAACCAACCACCAGTATGAATTTGAATCATCCAAAAGAGTTAAAGCATCACCTTTGACAACCGAAGCTTGACCTTCTACTGTAGCAACAAATGTATGTAGCGCGTAGACAAGGTCAAAGTTAATATTTTCGTCTGGTATACTAGGTGAAGAAGTATATGTCGAATCATCGTCCTCATCTAATTCATCTTCGTCCTCATCCATTTCGTCAAGATCGTCAAGGTCCTCATCGTCGTCTTCTTCGTCTTCTTCGTCTTCTTCATAAAGTGTACTGTTACGATTCCTTTGCTTTAATGAAATAGCATCTTCTTCTTGAATACCAGCACTTGTTTCTGGAGATGGTTGCCATTGAGATGTTGAACGAGGTATTGGTCGATCAACTTGAGTATTAACGATGAGATGCCTGGACATGGAGCTGTTATTATTATTGTTGTAGGTTGTTGAGGGTTGCTGATTTAGGGGTATATAGTTTAAAGACTTTTTTTTTTTGAAGAAAAAGTTATTATTAGGGTAAATAAAAATAAGAAAAGAAAGCTGTTATTACTATTATTTATTGTACAATAATAATAATAAAAGAAAAGGTAATACGTAAAAAGTAAATAACAAATAAATAATCTGAATGCGCTTACTTTATTTTTTTATTATTGTTTTTTTATTAGTATTTCTCGGTATTAGGTCCTTTTTTTTAGATATTTAAGCAGGAATGGAAGAGGAAAAAAAAAGACAAAAGATAAAAAGTGGCGTTAATAAGAAATAATTAAATAATAATCAAGAAAGAATATAATTGTGGATGCTTATGATTTCCTCTGTCTTTTTTTTTTTTTTTTTTCTGTAGCACCCTCGAGTTATATCTAAACACCCGATCTTGAGTCGGTTCGGTTGCACTCGTTTCGGTAAGTGTTACAGAATAGAAAAAGTGTGGACCCAGTTCTTCTTTTTTTTTTTGCTACTTAGTGCTCCGCAAAAGATCGACTTAATAATTATATATAAAATAAAACGAAATCGGCGTTTTTTTTTTTAATCAATATTGTTAATATTATTAATGATCTACCAAGAAGGAATAGAAAAATAATGTTTTAGTAAAGTCAAATGAAATACACAATAGAAATATTTGATTAACATCTCCTTGAAGGTCAAGTGAAATGTTTAAAAATATAAAAATTGGGGGGGACCTAATACAATTTTTGGTTCGGCCAATGAATTCTTGTGAATAATATCATTCATTCAGCATAATACTCAAGGAACTCTATATCTTTTACTACTACATTTGTTTCTACACCATATCGCTGCTCACCACTACCTTATGAACATATATATCATTATTTTTTCTTTTCTGTTACCATCACAAGGTTATTATAAACTCGTATATCTATTTATGAACTGCCTTAACAACTAATGCCAAAGCTAGCACTCTTTTAAAAATAAATCTGAAGATTTTCATCATATTAGAAACCATTCCGAGGGACAAAAGTCTTCTTTCTTTATGGAGGTAAAACACTTTAAAGACGAGAGATGGAGGGAGAGATAGAGAGAGATGAGAACAAGGTCCAAGCAATAAACATCGATCATTGGATTAAGACACTCGCTCACTCACTCACTCACTCACTCACTCACTCGCATACTCGCATACTCCCCCATTCTCCACTATTATCATCATCATCTAAATGTTTCTATTGCGTCTAGAACGAAAAAATTATTTTGATTTTATGTAAGATTTTACACAACATACATATAAAAGACAGCGAGATTTTTTTTAACAAAAAAAAACAAGGAGTGGCTTTCTACCTGTTTGGTAATTGATGGTAAAATATGTTAATTATAGAAGTTGGCTTTTAAAGAAACATAAAAAGAATGAATCTAGTTACATTATAAATGACAGGTTGATGAATGGAGAAAGAAAAATAATATACGTATATATATAATTTATTGATGTTTTCTATCTCGTTGACGAATCGGTTTCTTTTCTTTCAAATAATATTGATGTAATTGTATTATTGACATCAAGGACCATAACATCTTTATGTAGGTATTTATTTGTAGAACGAGCCACTCCACTGACATCAGTATTTTTTGTTGATTCAAGTTAAAGACTTGGTGCTGATCCTTTACGGTTTTTTTTTATTTTTATTATTAGTTTATAATAATAATAATATGTAAATACTGTACCTACGTAATATCAACTAAATCAGTGGCAGGCTGTTTAATTAAACTTTTTTATATATTGTTAACAACATTTATTTTTGAAAGAAAATAAGGCACATTGTTTTTTCTCTTTTTTTATTGTTACGTATGCAAAAAAAAAAAAAAAAATATAAAAAATATAAAAAGGTATCGTATTTGGTCCAAACCCTGTAAGTTGTTGCTCAAGCGTTCGATTTATTAGAAGCATACCCTTTAATACAAAAGAAGGCTTTGATAAATATGACACTAGCTAACTACCAGCAGTGTTTTCGACTCCGTAATCATGCAAAAACTATATCGTAATTGAATTATTAGTCATCAAAAACATTCCCATTTTTTCATTATTTTTATTTTGTGTCTTTGCATTTCTTATTAAATAAGCTCAGTATTTTTATAGCAACAACATGTTGTGCAGATTATGCTGTGCTTTTTTTAAAAAAAAGTGAGGCGGTTTTAGGTACAATACTAAGAGCTAATACGATAGATTCTATATTGATCGTAACTTCCCTCCAATTATTTACATGTTCTTATGGGTTGATTCTTGTATTGTACTTATTAGATAGAAAATTAAATTGACCAGTGTTTCTGGACATTAGGTATCTTGCTTGTAGTACATTGTGAAAAAAACCATATATATATATTTATTTATTGAGAAGAGAAGGAATTAACCAAAAAAACTCCTAGTAGGGGGAAATGTTAAATTAGTGGAGAAAGGATTAAAGGAGGGGAGCGAAGATAAGATACAAAGAAAATAAAACACTCATTATGCTTTTTTGTGAATGTATGTAGGATGTAGGTATAAGATTTAGCGCATCCTCTGGATCTGGTTTGTTGCATCTAAATCTTCGTCAGGATGGTTCAGCCGATCTATTTCACGGAGTATACACATATGAGGTCAAGCCCATTTCTTTGCTATCTGTCGAGTGATAAGCTAGCTTAGAAACGAAGGAAGCAATTAATAATAAAGTCTAATAGTTGAATATTATACGGTAATTTGTTATGTTTTCAAATGTAGTTTTAATTCTACTAGAAGCAGGTTATCAGTTTACTAGCGGTTGACAGCTACTAAAACACACCGACCGTTCTTTAGAGTATATGAAGGAATATTCCATGCTCTCATAAGTAATGCTGATGTTGTTTGCTTGTATGTATATATGTGTATTTTGTTGCATATTTGTGTACTGTATACACAATATATACGTAATGAACGCTATAAGAAAAAAAAAATATAAAGTGCATGTGGCAGATAAACACAGAGGTACACAAGACCCTACTTTGAAAAAAAACTATCTAGTTCACGCACATTGAAGCTGTTAAAAAAATAATCACTTAAAATTCTAAAGGGTATATATGCCATTATTATTAGCATTTTAGCAACAGTACATATTGATTTGAAGAGAATACAATTGAACTTTCTTTTAATAAATATTATAGCATATACAAACTTATTTTCATTATTTTCAACAAAGATTATAAGGATTTTCAATTTTCATTGGCCCCGTATATCAGGCTCCCCCCAAATTTTATATTTTCAAATGCAAAACATTGCAGTATGTAAACCAAGTGACGCAAGGATCTTATAAACACATAATTTAATACTGTGTATCAATAAAAACAAACAGCAAATAAAAAAGTATATGCAAAATTATATATACGTGACAAGTCAGGACGAGAAATAGGGAGGGGCAATAAAGCTGTTATACATACACAACCATATAACATCAAGTCGTTTATATATCACTTTATATAAAAACGAAGAAGAGTAAAAATTATATAACACGACGGGAAGGGGAGAAGAAAGGAGAAGGAAACAAAAAATGTAGTATATAGAATATTTGCCAAGTTAAAAAAAATGATGATGCTATATATAAATAAAGAAAAATGATAATGCGTAACGATAATAATGGAGAACAAAACAGCACAAAATGATTAGAATTTAGAAAATATATATTTAATATGCGGACCCAATCTAGGTCTTCTCCTCGCCAGAGCCAGAAGTTCTTGTTCGTAAGGCTTAAAATAATCATGACTTTCAGGATCTTTAGATAACTGTCGTAATAAATTTGCTGCCACCAGGGCAATCCCTTTAATATCACTATAATCGATTATCATATTATTATGTCCATTACTGTTACTCATATTCATCATATATGAATTATGTTGATATTGATGGTTGTTACTATTGTTGTTATGGAGTTGTTGATATTGCTGCTGTTGTTCTTCATCAAAATGACTTCGCAAATGGGTTGTGATTTCACCTCTGTCTTTGAATTCTTGCATTGAATCAGCACAATCAGTCCACATGCACTCGAGCATCTCTCCAGCTCCTCCTGTTCCTGTTTCTCCTGTTTCTGATGTTGCTGCTGGTGTTTCTTCTCCTAATTCTGTCATGTCATGTTGATGCATGCCAACATGATCACGTATAACGTGTCGTTGTAATAGTAGTTCATCACCAAACGTCTGAGAACAGTTTGTCCATTGACATAACATCTCTGCACCTAAAGAAAATTAGTTAATAGTCATGGCTCATATAAGGTTTTCCTTCTCTCTTTGAAAAACAATATAATAACATACCATCTTCAAGAATGCTCATTTTTATCTGGATACCACGAACAGAGGTTCCTTCGAGTATCGGTCCACTACCATTCATATAATCTGGTGCACCAGGAAACGCAATTTTAAGAACAGTATAAAATTCCTTCATTTTCAAAGCTTTTTCTTGACCAAATCGCATTTCATATAACATATACATATCGTCCAAAGATAATACACTATCAGTATTAGATACTTCAAACTTGTCCTTGAGCCTGTAATAATGAAAAGGAATTGTTAGGAGCCCAGAATTTGGAGAACAATAAAAATATGTATCGTGTAACTACATGTATTATTAGTTCCTTAGTTCTTACCACCCAAGGCATCGGTAGGGTTCATCCAATTGTTGATAAGCAGTCAAATTAGGTACACATGGAACACTTCCATGTGGCTCATGCTGATGATCCATATCAGCCGAACTTGCTGGAGAAGACATATTACTTGTATTTCCTTCATCACATAATTTGGTTCTAAAATATTTACTTTTGGTAGATAAGAGTGATACAAGCACGCCAATATCCGCACCAGAATGAGCCATTAACAATTGGCGTCTAAAGTCAGCGGATATACGGGTATATTGGTACAAATATTCCAAAACTGTCCCCACCAACTCTTCATCATTATTTATCACCAATAATTGAGCAATACGTATTGCTGTTGCCATAGAAACGGATATTAAACACACTTGGTTGCTATCTGTCATTGCCAACGTGGTCAATATTCGTAATGTACCGATCAAAAGATAACGTTCTTGTATATACAGTAAGTTGTTGAGACAAGCAATACAATCATCAAAGGGTCCATTTAATTGAATATAGGGTGCCATATTTTCGAGAACATCAATACAATGACGACCTAAATCTAAATTTTTGGAGGTGGATAGAGCTAAACATTTTTCAATCATGGATTTGAGACGGATATCGGAAGCCAAGATACGTGCGTTAACTTCAAGGAATGAAAAGTTTCGTAAAATGTGTAAAATTTTAAGAATGGGATTTGGATTATTTTTGATTATTGTGGTATTGTTGTTGTTATTAGTGTTTTCGTTGAGGAAAGGATTGGACCATTTTAATAATAGATCAAGTAGGAGCGGAGTCTTGTCAAGGCGTAATTCCTCCGGTCGTTCAAATGAGATGGTTACAACATAATTGAGGGCCCATTCCACGTCCCATTCATTTGATGATTGTAAAGAATATAGGATTCGTTGTTTGACTTGTTCATCAAAGTTATTAGCTATTTCATTTTTCGATAAATACATACATATTTATGGGAAAGGGTGTGAAGGGGACCGGAACAAAGTATATAGATTAGATCTTGTATTATTTCCCCGATTTGCAATAAAGGTTGAATAATTAATCCTTAAAAAATTGCTGTTACCTCGTATACAATCTGTACGTTGTTCTTTCATCATGTGAACATGTTCATGCGGGTGACTTTGATGGTGGAACTCGGATATAGTACATTGATCAAGTTCATTTCGAATAGCCAGCTGATCGAAATGGAAAATAGAAGATGAATCTGGTAATGATAAGCCTAAATCCAACATATCAAATCGTGCATGTGTAGTGTCTGGTTGAATAGGTGTATAATTGGGTGTTGGTGTTGATCGTGGTGATTTGTTACTATAGCTGCTGTTACTCTTATTGAATGATTGTCCTGTAAATAAAATTGAAAAGAAGAGATATTAATTTTATTTCCTTATCACATACACAATTCTTATAGAATCACGACATTTCCCCACTATACTACCTTTATTCTTGAATGATTTCCCTGCTAATGTAGAAGCACGATGGGCATTCTATATAATTTAAACAGTTATTAAATTGATGAATATTTTAAAAACAATATACTCGCATCAACATCATTATCATCATCATCGTCGTCTCCATAATGATTACACAAAAAGATAAAGAAACATTACCGGTCCACGAAGTTCATCAGGTGGGTTCCATGCTTTCCCCCAGACAGTCTCTTCTTCCCATCCCAACTATACAAGAGCATTAGTATTTTTTATTACAAAGAACGAAATTGTTCATACAGGTCTATAAAAGTACATACCAAGTTTCGAATATAAACACCTTTTAAAATATATGCGCTATTGGTACATGTTTTGGGAAAATCAAAAGCGTCCCCAATATGTTTCCAACTTCGTTTTTTGGTTACCTTAGTAAAAGAAAGATAAACATGTATATATATTTTTTAGCTTTTCCATGTATATCGTCAAAACTTATGGAATGGGAGAAATAATAGTACAGTTGCGATGTTGGGAATGGACTCTTTTTATAAAACGAAAATGTATATAAATATATATACCTGATCGAAACCACCTGCATCCATGACAGCTTTATAAATTCGAAATAAATCAAGTTTTTGACCGCCTAAGATGGGCTCTGCTTGGAGTGTAGTACTATAACAATAGTAACAAAAAGTAAAAGAAATACTGTTGTTTAGTAAAACCAGATCGCCCATAAGTAAAAAAAAATAGCTCATTTTACCCTTTACGAGCATGAAAATCATTTAATTCGTCAATGAATTGAGTATACTCATGTGTTCGTTCAATAGTGTCAATGGCTTTGGACATTGAAATGATAACACTAAATTACAAAAATAAAATAACACTTATGAAGAGAAGCACAAAAAAAAAATATAACTATTCCTCTTCTAACCGATGAGGTACTCGCGTGAATTTTAATTGGGGGAGATTTTTTTTTTTTTTTTTTTGGGTGTTTAAGTTGTTACCATAAAACTTGATGTGAATTTTTAATTCCCACCCATCTTTTTATGAATAAGAAAAAAAAATCTCGTGATACAACAATTATAAAATAAAGTCAAATGTAAAAAAAAGTAATACGAGTGTTGATGATACGGAACTTTGTTCAGTTGACCCATTTACTTGGCATATAGATATTGTTTAAGTCTCTGGAAATAATTATGTTTGTGTACTACATTCGCTTCTTCCCGATTAACTCAGTAATCTTCAGCAAATAAAAACCAGACGAAAAAAAAAAATAACTCCAGCTGGGAGGTTCAGGGCACCGTCCGTGGGTTTTGATCTATCGTGGCTTTGCATTTTTAATAAACATTTCATCTTAGATACAACATTTATACTTGTTTTAGTAACACGTGTATTTAAATGTTGATCCCAGGTTTTTTTTTAATGTTTGAAAAGCCAATAAGAAGTCTTTGTTCCAATGTGTGCTAAAAGTATATCCAAGTATTACTATTATTTTTCCACTGAAAAAAATATGTAAATATAACACAAATTATTATTATTCTTATTAAAAATAAAGTACAAAGCAAGACAGAATATCGATAGTCTGAAAAAGTAGGGAGGGGGTATACAAATATCTATTTAACTATTTTCTGTTATAGCTGCTATTAATCCATTAGCTAATTCACGACCACACATTGTTTCCACTGTTGTAATGATTCCTTCTCGTGGTTTGGTATATATTCCTTTTTTATCCACATAACGTAATACATTCAATACTAATAACCAATGCCATTTACGTTCCATTTCTTGTTTTATAGTCAATTTATCCTGTTTTACATGTTGATCCAAAAGCTCCATCACTTTTGTCCAGCATTCATATCGATGGACATCTTCAAGTTCATATAAATGGAATAGACAAATCCAACCTTCAACAACAAGAGGTTCTTTAGCATACAATGTTTCTTGTCCGCCGTCTTGCCTTAAATGTGTTAATGTAGGTCCAATCCAATACAATAACCATAAAAGTCGTTGTTTACAATCCTCTTGATAACATCCCTCTTCCGATGTCGAAAGAGTATAAGCTCGTACTTGGGATGTCCAATCAAGTGCATAAATCAATAATGCTAACAATGCTTTCCAATTATAGGTTAGTAATATCATATTATTACCTCCACCCGAAGAGGAAAATAAAGGTCTTGACTTTCTCCAATAGTGATCATCATCTAAACCAGCCAAACACCAAGCTCGTGAATATAACAATTTACATTGCGCATTTAAAAATTCAATCATGGGTCGTTGTTGACCACTTGGCAAACGTATTACCCAGTTACTTAAAACTTCAGTAATAAATTGGAAAAATAAAAGTAAGCGAGTGAAAGTCGTATCTCGCCAATCATCTTGAAGTTGATATTGATTATTGAAATTATTGTTATCAAACAATGCACCAATATATTTGAATGCTTCTCGAAACAAATCTTTAAATAACTTCATGTTTTCATCAAGATCTCGTTGTTGTGTTAAAAGAATTTGCCGATTAAATAATTCAATGGCATTATCAAACAATCCGGCACCATGGAGTGTATCTGCTTGTTGTTGTGGGGATGTAATGAGTAGCCGATGTAAATAATTGTGTTGAAGATAATAGGTTCCTTGTAACTGGACTTCAATTCCGTCGGGCATACCCCAATCGATCCGAAAGTGTGGATGTTTGTACAACAGACGTCCAAATGGATCCATTGGTCCAATGTCACTGTCTTCTTCCATTACTTGGAGACGTGTGGCATTGCTAATATTATTTTGATTAGAATATGGCGGGGGAGAGGTAGAAATGTAACCGGCGGATGACCCCCTTGTTGAAGAATGATAATCCAGTATATCCTGATTTAGTAGAGAATTATTGGGTGATATTCTGTCTGCTGGAGAAGTTAACAAGTGAGCTGATTCATCTTCATTATCATATATACAAAGTTCACCGGTTTCTGTCCAATTTACTGATAAATGTGGACGTATACTAGATTGCCAGCCACTATTGACTTTATTTGGACCAGGGAGAATATATAATTCACCATTTGGATTCTTTTTTTTACTTCGCCTTGGTTGAATTGCAGGTGGTGGTCTTTTTTGATTAGGAGACGAATTCGTTGCCCAGGACGATGATGTGTTAGTATTATAATTCATTTTTTTGTTTTGAGTAGGTGGTGATACATTGTTATTATTAGTTGTTCTAGATTAAAACACCGTTGATTTTTTTTGGTTAATAAACATGTCATTTTGTTTCTAAAAAAGGAAATAAAATATAAAATGTTACCTTTGTTGACTGCGTGATGTTTTAGTTTGTAATGTACGTGCACGTGAAACGGCTTCTTTTTGCATTTGATGAAGACGTCCTGATTTCTTGTTAGTAGAATAGGTCTTTTCATTAGAGCGTTTCGACGATGAACTGTGAACATATCCAGTAAGTGTACGCTGTCGTCGTCGAACAGGTGTTGATAATGATAATTCAGAGAAACTTTCAAAATTATCATTTTTTCCGAAATCCGTTGAGCTATTAGATACGGGAGATGAATTATATTTTCCATAATCTTGTAAAGAAGGTGCTAGATCATCATTATCATCCTCAACAGATGAATCAAAATAATTATCGTCTTCAACTAGGTGCTGTACAGCAAATTGTTTCTTTTCATGTTCTGGTTTATAACTAAATGGCAATACACCTCGAAGTGTATTTTTTTTCCTACGCCTATCATGATCATATAGACTACCATCGTATACAACAAAATCATCATCTTTTGCCTGTTGCTGTTTTCGACGAGATCGAGCAATAACAAGTTGATCCAATGGTCGCTGTTTTTGTAGTTGTACTGATTGATTATCGTCTTCTGGTTCTGGAAAATCAAATACATTGTCATTGTCATTATCATGATTATTGTTTTCAATTGAGCTTGGATCTGTCATTCTAGCTGTTGTTGGAAATGCAAAAACATCTTCTTTTTCATCACCATCATCATCATCTAATGAGTGACTCTTTCGAAACCTTTTTCGACGAGAGGGTATATGTAATTCCTCATCCGCCTCAAAATCTTCAAACGATGGATTGATCTGTTGTTCTTTTGACGCTCGAATCAAAACTGAGTCCAGACTAATATTGCTACTCGTACTTTTCATATCATCATCATGATTACCATCATTATCTTCCGCTCCACTATCAAAAAGATCGGTAAAAACATCTCGCAAGGCACTATGTATATGATCCAAATTCTTTTCATTTTGTGTGCTTGTGGTTGATGATTGGGATGCTTGTACTGAACTATCCATTTCGATCAAAGGTTTGTTGTGTTGCTGTTGTTGTTGAGCGGGTCCTTTGCCTTTATCATTTTTGGATCGTTTTCTTGGAGTTATAGAGTATACCGTTGATGCACGCGGAATAACTGACCAAACATCACTGCTAAAGTTACTAGTAGTATTATTACTAACAGCATTAGTCGTGATAGTACGGACTGTCGTTGCTGCTGGAGTGGTAGGTCTCGGTGTAACAGATTTTTTTTTTTTAGTTGTATATTTTTTTAATCCATCTGATTTTTTGTTGTTGGTGTCCTTGTTGAAATCTCGTGGCTTTATGATCTTTGAATGTGTTTTCGGTCGATGAGATGGTATAATAAGTGTTGTTTTAACACGTTTCACTGGTAATAATTCTTCTGGATCTACTATTTGGTCTGTAAATTCATCATCTGGATTCATCTCGTCATCATCGGTATCTATTCCTTCGTCCTCATATTGGTCTTTTGCTGAACTTTTATATCGTCGTCTCGCCGTTGTCATCTGTGTATTTTCGTTTGGATCATATTGTAATAGTTCAGTATATTTGGATCGACGAATCATTTCATTATATATTTTCTTGTCGTACGTAAATGGTTGCATTTGATTAACGTTTCGAGGACGAAGGCTGCGCCGAGATGTAGAATAACCTGTTCGCTGTTGTTCTTGATTTTCATTCATATTAGTACCAGTTTTTTGTTGTTGTTGCACGGGAATTGTGTGAGAATCTGTAATATTTGTTGTATTATCAGTAGTAGAAATAGGTGTTGGTGGTTGTTCAAGAAAAGGATTTCTTAATACTTGTAAATAGTCAAGCTCATGTGAATTATCTGAATCATTATCGTCGTCAGTTATGTCCATTGAACTTGTCGATCGTGATGTTACTAAAATAAAACATTTATACATTTAATATTTAAATGAATAATTACGATTCAAGCGAGATCGATCAAAAAAAAAAAAAGCTGGAAGTTCATTTGTTACAAGTTGTGTTTCGTGTTGATTCAAGACCAGTCCAGTTGGCTAGGAATGTTTCTCTGTCCATGGCAAGAAGCTTTTTAATGGCTTCTTGATCTTGTGTTGAAAGACCATTGTCTTCGTCAGACGAGTCTGTCAGCATATGGATTCAGTAAGAAAAAAAAAAAGAATGGCAGGGACTAAAGTAAAGAAAGTAACGCACACCACAGGTTGCAATAATTTTACGCGCGAAACGGCGCGCTCGCGTCTCCGACTTCAGTATTACTAAGTATAATAGAAAAAGATCCATTCTCTTTGAAAACAGAAACAAAAAAAAAGGCATTTATGCCTGCAAGTTTATTAAAGTACTTGTGTGATTTAGTGACGGTGCGCACCAATTTATATGAGTGCATCAATATCTACTACATGTTTGGGCAATATAGCAGATATGTAATAAAGAACCACATAGACTGTCCTCATAATTGCATAAGTTGATTACGCAGTAACCTTCTTACTTACTCTTTTTGTGATTTCATCTAACATTCTCTTTACTTCCAATGTTATAATCTAGTCCTTTTATACTGTTATTTTCTATCCAATCTAATCCACTCATTTATAATAACAAACTCTTCTTAATATATATTCTCTTCCTTCATATTTTTATTCTTCTGTTTCTATGCTGTTAGTGTCAATATTGTTTATTAATGAAATATATGTCTATATATACAAAGGAGGTATTTTGTTTTTGCTTTTACACAATAAAAGAAGAAAATAATATGTATTAAGGAAAGATAAATGTGTGTTTATTGAGCAGGGGCAGGAGCAGGGGCAGCTTCAGTGAACTGTTTAGCACCATCAACAGCCTTAACAAACGAAGGACGATCCTTAATGTACAATTCAGAAACGGGCTTCAACTGATCCAATGGAGAACCTTCAAAACCAGCAGCGCTATCCAAGATACCAGTCTTGACAACAGACTTTTGACCTTCATATTTCATAGGACGATTGAAAAGAGGACTACCACAGTTGCTACAGAACCATTTTTGTTTTTCAAAGCCAGAGCCAGTTTGTTCCTTGGGAACAAGATACATTTTAGCGTAACCCTTGGGGTCTTCTAACTCGAGATTGGAAGTATTGAAAATAGCATTGGATTGATATGGACCACCTGCAGACTTTTGACAATCAACACAGTGACAGAGCATAGCTTTGATTGGAGCACCATTCAACTTAACCTTGATGGAACCGCAAAGACAAGACCCGTTAAGTGATGTGGACATTATTAAAAGTGGATTTTTTTTTCGTGAAAGTTGAAAAATAAAAATAAAGAAGGGAAGAGGAAAAAGATGGGAAAAATAGTGTCAAAATAAGAGATGACGGTGTCCTCACCCCCACTATCTTTGGGTTTCAATTATTATTAAAGAGTAACTTTTTTTTTGGTTTCTTTATCCGATTGGCTGGAACATTTTCCGAAAAAATAATGATCTTCGTTCTGAGACGATGAACCTGTTTTTAGGTTTTTGTAAAAATTTCATTGCATTCCATGTTGAGCCAACATTGACCATGATATGATATGCTATGTATTATACAACGATCCTTTTAGGGAAAAAAACTACTTATGTGTATATCAGGTTTCAGTGTTGTCAGATGCTTTCAAGATAATCGATATACTACGAAGATGTACGTAGTCTATATTATCGCTGTAATAGCTAGTTGATAATATATCTCTGCTTCTCGGTAAACTTGATTGAAATTCGGATATAAACAGCGTTTGGATCAATCATCCGCAATCAATTATTAAAACGCGGATTACATAAACTCAGAAGACGGAACAAGAAGGATTTGCAGGACTGTCTCGAAATCAAAGTAATTGCGTGATTTTTTTTTTTTTTTTGAATTGGTGTGTTCCTTAGGTGCTAGCTTACCATTTTCTTTTTTCCCTTCTTTTCATTATTTATTATTACTATTTTTTATTACTACTACAAGTTATTTACTTCTGTATCAATGCGACCGAGCCACTGATTAAATTGGAGTCCAGGTTCAAAATCAGTTAAGACTGGAAGACGGCCTAACCATGTCATGTCTTGAAGATCTAATTCCCAATCAGTCCCTGGATTGTTATTTTCTGGAATGGCCGAAAAGTTTGAATTGAGTATAGAAGTATTGGGTCCTCCTCCTGCTCCTCCAAAACCACCAACTGGTACGCTAGGACCACCGCCCATATTATCTAGTTCTCCCTTTTCAGAAGCTGCTGCTAAATTAGATGTATATACAGGTAAGGTACCCAAAATTTGAATACTTGACATCCCATTATTGGGTTGTTCTATTATAGCAAAAGGTTATTAATAAATTTAGTATATATGAATATATTACCCGCTCTCCCCCTCCCTTCAAGTTCGCAAGAAGTTTAGACATATAAAAAGATGAATATTATTATTTTTACCATCGTTACTTTGGAATGCTATCTTATTCAATTCACTCAAGGATTCAAAACACCATTTGGCTGACTCACTGTAGGATTGATATCTTGATAAACAGCTAAGGCATTTATCCCAACTTTCAGTCAAATAATCTTCTCCAATGGCTTGCTTAATTTTTGGGAATAACCGTGCCATAAGCAAAACTGTTGCCGAAGTATATAAATCTTATTATATATATTGTACATAGCTATTAGTACTTGCACTTTTAACACATGGCAATAGTACACATAACTCTTTTCTTTACATTGTTATAAAGCTTACAAAACATATTATACCACCAAGCAGGTAAAAGCTCTTTGATATTTCGATGGATCATCTCTACTAGCTCTTGAGCAGAGCTTACACACGTGATTGAACTCTGCAAGAAAACAGATCGTTGGAGACCAGTGTCCTGACTCACTACATGATTAGATTCTTCTAAAGCAAAGAAATGGGCAAAAACAGGTCGATAAAGTAGAATACATGTATGAAGGTATCTAAAAACAAATAAAATATTTTAAATGAGATTTTACTGAATGGAACCAAATATATAATAGATATTAATAATTCAGTCTTACCGCGCTCTTAGAACATTATTTTGACGTAATAGAATGTTATCCGTCATACTACGTCGGTTTCTTGGACTATTTGCTGAATCCTGGGTATATATCCCAAGACGTAAAAACCATGGTAAAGCCTTTTCCCATGTATTCAATGCCATTTCTAATCGTATTACGGAACTAATATTTCCCGCTCGAAGTTGTTCATCTAATAATATAATATTAAATAACAGCTGGTATGTTAATAATCAAATGATTGCTTCATTAAAAAAAAAACAGAAAAGATGCCCTAGTTTTTCTTTTTTTTTTTTTTTTTTTTTTTTTTTTTTTTTTTTTTTTTTTTTTTTTGCCTACCAGACACTATAGAAGCCTCCTCGTTTGTCCGTCTTGTACCTGTAGAATATAGGGTTGTAAGGATATCACCCATAATTTCATATAATTGGAGTGTATGAACAAAGAATGCCATACGAGTCGGTTTGTCTTCAGGTTGCTTTGCTGGTGGATCAGGATAAGAGGTGAGAAGTTCATCATCAATAGCTTCTGGTAGTATAAGGTTTTGGGTAACAGGAATCATGAACGGTCGTCCATATGCCATAGATATTACTCTATAATAGTTAACCAACCGAAAGAAAAACATGTATTAGATTTCTTTCCCCTAAACTTGAGCCAATAACATATGATCCATGAATCTTCGTTCACCAATATTACCTATCAAGTACAAGACATCCACCCCACAATCTCTTACGTAATTCGCGTTCAAGTTGTCTCGTACACCCATTGCCATGTGTTTTATGTCGACCATTATTAATATTATGACCATCACGATGTAAACCAAGACCTTGGGCCACGCGAGTAGCAAGACCAACGACAATCCAACATCGACCAGGCATTTTAGTACATTGTAGATATTGACCCATCAACAACAGTGCTTGTACTACTTTAATATTCCCTTCATCAAGAATATCGAAATGTAATAACTTCTTGGATCGTTGAAAAAAGACATCTGATGTGGGTTCACGTTCGCTTTCGCCAATATCTGGAGATAATTGACAACCAAGTGCAAATACCAAGTTTAAAATACAATGAAATAATGGATCTCCTTCTGACTCATGATCTGTATCATTATGATCTATATTTATAGATGAAAGTTGCAGGCATTGAAATTCATTATGTGAATATTTTCTTTCTTTTCCTATTCTTTCTCTTTCACTCTGTTTCTTTATCTATTTTAAAAAAAAATACTTACCAACTTCTGGATAACCCCATAATTTTGAATAGGTTCTCATGAACCCAGGTTTATGAAGGAATGGATATAGTGTATGTACAAATGTCCAATAGCTCCTTACAAGGCTATCAGCCACTTTGCGTGGGGGCAAGACATAATCATGACAAACCGAATAACTTCTGATTTGGCCTCCAGTATGATTGTTATTGCCATTATTATTATGGTTGTTAGTGATGTTTGTATGCGTATCTATTATTGATCGAGAGCCTCCTCCGGCTGAAGAAGTATTGCGAGATGATCGAGAACTTTGTGATAGCCGTCTAGAAGGACTTCCATAGGAACGATTTTCATCGGGTGACAAGGTTGTTTTTTTACCAATGACTTCACGAACTTCACGCATAAAACTCATGGCACTGGAAGAACCAAAATAACCTTGACGATTATCATTATCACCACCATGGTTTTCTCCTCTTGAATCAGGTGGAATAATCCCTGTAGATGCACCCATGGCATCTACTTCCGGTTCTACACTGCGTTCGGGTAATGATGTTGGAGGAGGTAATATTCGTGAATTAGAAGAGGTAGTTGATGGTTGTGTTTGTGATATAGGTGGAGGAAGTGGTGATACGTGTTGCTTAGGAGAAGAAGGTTGTGGTAAAAGTGGTGCTAATCGATGGGGCTGTTGTTGTTGATTATTAGATGGTTGTAATGAAGGTAATACACCTGGGAAAGGAGACTCGCTTGCCCATCGTTCTCGCACATTACTTTCTGGAGCATGTGTACGAATACCACCTAAATCTTGTTGTTGGTGCCCAAGAGAAACTTCCGGGGTAATTATTGAATCTGGTGCAGGAGAGCTGACACCAATCAAACTTGTTCCAATAGGCGATGCTTGTGAACCAGATATATGTGGTGGTGAACTTCGAAAACTCGTTGATGGCGATGTCAAATGGTTGATGGAAAGATTGGGATTCTAGTAAAAATAACATGGGGGAAAAAAAGGTATAGTATATTAGTTTTCTCTTTTACAAGCAACAAATAAGTAAGTAATGAATAACTTACTCGAGGAGCAAATTCAGGTGGCCTGTCGATAGGTGTGATCGAAGGAGATCGATCATTCCCTTGTTCAAATCGCATAGCATTTTCCAATTCTCGAACCTTATTTTCTAATAATTGAACATATCTATCATAATAATTATTATCGCTAGTAATAAAATATACACATAATTAATGTTAATTATGTACACCCTCCTCTTAAATGAATACATTACTGGCTTTTGACACCTCGTCTACCACGCTCTGGTTCATAAACACAAGAACCTTCCGGTCGTTTCTTTTTTATGCAAGGACCACATATAGGTCGCTCACCATCGCACTTGATCTTCCGATCGCGACATTCTTGACAAGCCAAAGATACTTTTTGTCGTTTTGTTGGTCGAGCATTTTTATTATTACTGCTATTACTACTGTTATTATTATTGTTGCTATTGTTATTATCATTATTCGCTGATGATTGCTGTTGTGTCCTTGAATTGGGTGGAGTTGTAGCGGTAGGGATAGATTGTGATTGTCGCTGAGAAGGCGAACCGGTATGAGTTGGTGAATCAGGTGCGATGTATTCTGTTGTAGTTGTTGCAGTAGGTGTTGGTAATGTCTGTTGTGGTATTGTTGGCGGAAATCTTCTCCCGAGCGGTACACGTTCGGGTATTTGATTAGTTTGTTGTTCTTCGGCCATTCTTCCGTTTTTTTGAAATTATATATATTCTATAAACTATAACAGCGATTCCTCCAAGCGGTTGGTTGTTATTGAATATATGATATTATTTCCCTACTCTTTTCTCTCATTTTCTCGGGGCGGGTTTTCGAAAATTTGTTTTTTCTCTCTTTGCACCCCACATTTTTTTTTTCAGTTTCGGTAATAGATTTCCCACCTATAAAACATTACATAAGAATGATTGGTTATAATTATATAAACTTTGTCATACTAGGTTAAACAAACGATTAAGGGGGGGGGAGAAGCGGATTAAGTTCAATTATTAGACAACAAGAAACAAAATGATGGAAGAGACGGAAAATGATCCAATTGGAGCGGACTATAACAATTCAAAGATTATGTGGGGTGGAAAAAAAAAAAGTGATGCAATTGATAACGTGCCTTAAGGCATTAATGAAATGGTACAATAGTATTGCGTTATATTAGCGGAGGCTTTATCCTTTCTCGTTTCCGGGAAACGAAAAAAAAAAAAAAGCTTCTTATAAAGGGTACCATGTTTGCTGGTTTCTTTTCTTTTTTGTTTTTTACTTCTGTCTTTTAAACAACACATATCGAAATATTACAAAAAAAAATGTCTCCCGTCTGGAACCGTTTGATCCGCTTTATTGCTGCTGACAGCAAGGTCTATTATGGTGAACCCATCATCTCCGGTGATTCTACTGTTGACAATCTTTTCAAGGCTGATTCTTTGGAAGCCAAGATCGTCACTGGTGATGTCTTTGCTGACGATGCCGTTGTCACTGACCAAATTGTCAAGGTTACTAAACTCTTGGCCCCTCTTTCCAAGGAAGAGATCCCCATCATCAAGTGTGTTGGTTTGAACTACAAGGCTCACAGTATGTATATCTTATATATTTTTTAATAAAAAAAAGGTTGATGCGAACATGAAAATAGATCGGATTTATATTTGAATAGGTTATTAATCATATAACTTTATTTTATAAAAAATATAGTTGCCGAAGGTGGTCGTACTCCCCCTCCCTACCCTTCTATCTTTATCAAGCCTACTCACTCCCATGCTGAAGCTTTTGAAGATATCCCTATTCCCAAGCTTGCTTATGAAACCCTTGACTATGAAGGCGAATTGGTATGTATTTTTGGAAAAGAGTGGAAAGGAATAAACAAAATTGAAATAAAAAGGGTTCAAAAGTATATATGTAATTTTTTCTGATGAAATATATTATCATATAGACCATCGTCATTGGTAAGACTGGTAAAGATATTCCTATCGAAAAGGTTGGTGAATACGTTGCTGGTTATACTGTCGCTAACGATGTTTCCTGTCGTAAGTGGCAACGTGACCCCAAGTACGCTGGTGGTGTTCCCCAATGGTGTTTTTCCAAGGGCTTCGATAAGTTCGCTCCTTTCGGTCCTGCCATTGTCTCCAATAAAATTCTCGGTGATCGCCCTGCTCTTGACTTGAAAACCATTGTTAATGGTGAAGTTCGTCAATCTACCAACACTTCTGACCTTCTTTTCCATGTTCCCGAAATTGTTTCTTTCATCTCTCAAGGTACTACTTTAGAAAAGGGTACCATTATTATGACCGGTACTCCGGCTGGTGTTGCTATGGGTATGAAAACCCCTCTTTGGTTGAATAACAATGATGTTGTCGAAGTTGAAGTTGCTCAAATTGGCAAGATCTCCAACAAGATGGTTCACGCTTAAATTGCAGATATTAATTTTATAATTTATTTTTCGATTTTTCTTCATCACCTTATCACCTCCTTCATTTAAACATACATTTTTCTCCTCATACACGAAAACAACATAACGACATCACTTTTGTAATATAGAACTTTTTGATTTCTTTCTTTTGCCTCTCTTTTCTTTTTTTTTTTAAAAAAAAAAAGAAAATAAAAATAAAAACTTTATATATCTCCAAATATATATATCATTATGGTTTCTTCTCGGATTGCCGACTTTTAGTTAAAAAAAAGTAGAAAAATAAAAAGAAAATGTAAAAAAGACAGAATAATGCTGAGTAGTACCAAATTCTAAATTTTTTTTTTTCAGTGACACCAAACTTGCTAATGTTGTTATAAAGAATGGATGATCTTTTAAGTTCTTTATCGAAATTTTTAGTAAGCTTGGAGATAAAAAAAAAAATCCTAAACCAGAAAGGTACATGAACAGGAACCCGTTTTATGCATTTGTATCCATGACAAAAATTCTCATATTTCCCCCCCCCCTTGAAGTTGTTTGACAGCAATTATGCATTAATGACCATCTCCTTCAAATGATAGGAAAAAAAAAAGATTTTTTTTGTTCAAATCATATATAATAATTTCATTTCGATTTGTACGATAATTACATATGATATGGTTTAAAATCTATTATTTATTTGATTTGTGCTTGTAGTGACGTGGGATAGTTAAATATTTCATATAATGCAAGTCTTTTATTTTTTTAACTACGATATCTTGTTTTGTTCTTTAGCAGATCTAATGTGTATATGTGTATAAGAAACTCTTCTATTTAGAAAACTAAATCAAATAGAAAAAAGGGTGTCATTAAAAAACATCAAACTGACGATAATAATAAGGATAAAAACAAAAAGCTATGCGTATTACACAGGATGGGCTTTCGTGTAACTTTTCTTTTCAAATACAATACTTGATATTGAACTTTTTTAAATTATTTACGTACATTTCGTTCACTAATAAGATGTCGAACTAGATAATCAAAAAACTTTTTCTTTTCAAAAACAAAAAACAAAAAATACCATTTTCTAGATACGTACGTACATATAATTTAAAAGTGACAGCTTTCAAACATAAAATTCTCTATCAATGCAACTGTTGAGCTCAATTAATAAATATCAAGTTAAAGCTTTACGTATCAGAATTAAAATGAACATGGAGCAAAATATATATTTTTCATATACAAACAAAAAAAGGAAATTTTAATTACATCAAGAAAGAAAGAAAAATAAAATAAAGTGAGTAGTACTTTTTCATAACCAGCTGAAAGATAATTTAAAGTAAAAGTTATGAAAAAGGTTTTTATCTATGTAAACAAGTGTTGATGGAGAGGTTTTTTTCTTTCTTTTGTGAGCGATTGGTTTGGTGTTACAATATTATGTAATAGTTATCAAGAAAGTGGGATGCTAATTTTTAAGTGAAGTAGGGTAAAGAAAGAAAAAAAAAAGAGAGAGAGAATTATTTTACAAACGAGCCACTTCAGTACCATTTTGTTCGGAACCTTTACGGAATTCACCTAAGCGTTTGCGAGCTTCAGTGATAGCATTGTGACCAAACAACCAAGGTTGGAAATTACCGTCACCCCATTGGTTAGGGTTTTTGGCACCAGCAGGTAATTGACCCTTCATACCTAAATCACGTTGGACTTGAGTTTCACCATCAGGCATATGCCAGATATCACCATTTTCATAAGCACCCTTTTGAATGATTTCACAACGAGGACGACGAATTTTTTCATACAATCCGAGTAAAGCTGGAATTTCATCAACGGATTTAATATCGGTCAAAAGTTCACCAAGAGTAGCACCATCTTCAACAGCTTGGGCAGCACCTTGGGCAAGGTATGGAAGCATTGCATGAGCCGCATCACCAATAAGACATATACGACCACTAGGACTGACCCAGTTTGAAAGAACCGGAAGATCAGCCAAAGTCCATTTTAAACAACCGTCCACCTTGTCCAAAACACGACGGATAGTGGGATCAAAGTGACGATAATGAGTCTTCATTTCTTCCAAGTTTCCAGGTTCGTTCCAACGACCGACAGCAGCCGCTCCAGGATGAGACATCACAAGGTTATACAATTCACCATTACGAATGGGGTAGGCCATAATATGACGACGGTAACCAATCCAGCAGTTAGAGTTAGGATCGTCCATAAGGAAAGATACTTTAGGATCAGCACGCATTTTAGCAGCAGGAACAGTAGCACGGTAGGCACAGTTAGTAGAAACACGGGGAAGAACTTCTTCATTAGGCATTACAGCCAAACGAACATTGGAACGAATACCTTTTTAAAAAGCATATATTGAAAATGTGAGAAAAAAAACCCCCCATTCCATAATTCTCATCCTATGTTTCCAATTTCTCTTTTTATTTCTTTTACGTCCTTCTAATATTCCCAATCCAAAAAGAAAACTAAAATTACCATCAGCACCAATAATCAAATCAAACTTTTCAACCTTGCCATTTTCCAAATGAACAGTGATAGTAGAATCATCAACACCATTAACGCGAGCACCCAGGATAACATGGGCACCAGCTTCAACAGCAGCATCAAACAATAATCTTTGATAATCGGCACGATGAATGAGCCAATAACTTGTTAAGTTTATATAAAAGATAATCAAAGTGTTAGTTCTATATATATTATATATGCCATTTATAATTAATTTTTAAAAAAAGAGTACATACGGGTATCCATATAATTCTTGCATCTTGGGCTTCAAGGGTGTAGGACCAATGACTTCACCAGAAGAATAACGTCTCATATTAATATTAGCAGGCCAGACCACCTTTTTAGCAAAACGATCAAAAAGACCATAAGCATCTAAAAGACGGGAAGTGTTTGGAGGAACTTGAATACCAGCACCCACTTCGGCAAGTTCGTCAGCTCCTTCATAAACAGTGACATTATGACCAGCACGACGTAAAGCAATAGCAGTAGCGAGACCACCCAGGCCACCACCGATAACAGCAATATTAATGATAGTTTTGCCCATTTTTATTTTTCAATTCTTGGTTTTGTTTTGTAAAGTGATAAAAGTAAAAAAAAAAAAGATTGAAAAGTGAAAAGTATATTGATGGGTTATATATATGATGGAATGCGGGGGTTCATGAATTTAATTTTTTTTTTTTGGTTATCTGGTTAATTTTCACTTGTGGGGAAAAGAGGATATCAACTGGAATATACCCCATTGGTTTATAATATTCCGGACAAATTTAGCTTCACAAGGAACCAAAAGAGAATTATTTGATAGAAAAAAAAAAGTCCGGTGAAAGGATTAATTGTATAATCTATTTAACCGCCCAAAAAAAAAAATCAAATTGGACATTTTCAACCTAAATGTAGCATAAAAAAAGTTGTTATGATAATTATAAATCTGTGAAGCAGAAAACTATTACTATGCTTTTAAAATAATCCAAATCAATCAAATCGCGCTTATAAGAATTAAAAGAATCTCACTTCGTCTTCCCCCCCAAAAAAATTGTTTTAATATGTTGCCTAGTAATTTATTTCTATGGTCTCCCATGGTGTTTGGTTTCATTATAGTTATTTATGCCTTTCACATTGTTGGGTGGATAAATTATTTATTTCTGTGTTTTTAAGCAAAATAGATTTTGAATTTTCTACCGTTTACACCCAAAAAAAAAAAAAAAACTCGGGTGATTTTTCCGTTAATTTTTTTTCATGCTTTCTCCACACCCCCCCCATTAATATTTCATGGTGTAAAGCAAAAAAAAATTGTGGAGTACTTACGGAAGCTTCCTCCGCCACAAAAAAAAAATATAGAAGCAAAAGTCATCTTACATTATTTTGTTGGAAAAGAAAAAAGTCAAAAGACCGCCCAACTAGTAATATTTCCCATGCTTGGGTAAGACTATAAAATAAAACAAGTATAGCTATTAAAGTTTTCTTCCTTTGCTTAACTTATATATATATATTTTTATAGAGAGAGAAAAAAAAATGACTGAAGACAAACTTGGATTTTTGAACAACTACCCTGATATCAATGCTGAACCTTTGTGGACTGTCATGGAAGCTATGGTTCCTCCTATTCCATCACCCAAGTCTATTCCTCATGTTTGGGAATATCAAAAGTTACGCCCTGCCCTTATAGAATCTGGTAAACGTATCAAGGCGGAAGAAGCTGAACGTCGTGTTCTTATGTTAATTAACCCTACTATGAGTAAGCTTTTTTTTAATGTGTTTTTATATATGGGGTGGT
The DNA here is from genome assembly GCA_025093555.1 of Circinella umbellata. Lineage (NCBI taxonomy): Eukaryota > Fungi > Mucoromycota > Mucoromycetes > Mucorales > Lichtheimiaceae > Circinella > Circinella umbellata. The sequence continues at coordinate 23,596 of JAIWNF010000052.1, read as the reverse complement.
AAAATAATTCAATCTTGAAGAAACTAAGTTTGTTTGTATGATAACTTTTTTTTTCTTTTTACGGGCAATTATAGAGGCTCCATATACTACTGATACTTTATATGCTGGTCTTCAACTTATTAATCCAGGTGAAGTGGCACCCGCTCATCGTCACTGTGCTTTCGCTTTACGTTTTATTATTGAAGGTGAACGTGGTTTTACTGCAGTTGAAGGTGAAAAAATTACTATGGAACGCGGTGATGTTATTTTGACTCCTCCATGGGATTGGCATGATCACGGTCATGAAGGTGAAGACGTTATGATTTGGCTTGATGGTCTTGATCTTCCTATCTTTCAAAATATTCCTGTCAACTTTGCTGAATTGTATTCTGAGCCTCGCTACCCTAGTGCGTAAGTATTGTATATTACTACTTTCTTTTTTTTTTTTTTTGTAATAGTGGAGTATTATACTATAGTATAGATAGCAAGGATAAGGGTGGATGGGGAAAGAATCAAAGTATAATGGAAACGATTTGACTTAATTCTTATAATATTTTTTTTTAGTCCTGCTGAAAACAGTTCATTAAAGTTTCCATGGGGACCAGTTCAAAAGGCTTTGGATAGCAGTGGTGATTCTGCCTATGCTCATTATACATATGTCAAGCCTAATGGTTCCCCTCTTTCTTACATCATTGGTGGTGAAGCTGAACGTATCGGTGCCAACTCTGTATCGCCCGAAAAACGTGAAACATGCTCTAAAGTCTTCCACGTTTACGATGGTACTGGCTACTCTGAGATCATTGATGCTAAGGGCAACAAGAAAATTTTAAAGTGGACCAAAAGTGACACTTTTGCTGTTCCTGCATGGAGTTCTATTACTCATCATAATGAAACCGAGCAACCTGCTTATTTCTTCATCTACAACGACAAACCTTTATTAGACAATTTGAATTTGTACCGCTCTCAATCCAAGCAGTAAAGATTTCCTTGACCTTTGTTCTCATTCAATATTATAATTACTCCCTAGCCCATTCTTGTGTATATTACGTATTATTATTTTTCGAAAAAAAAAAAAAAAAAAAAACAGCCAAACTTGTATGTAATTTTGTTTTATTTATTTATATTAAACGAAAGAAAAAAAAAACTTTCACTTTGTATCAACTTTTAAAAATTATTTTTATTCATGAAAGATCATTATTATTATTTTCTTTGAAATACATATCACAAACATTGGGTCATTTGAGACAACCTTACATTACAATGATATAAATTAACATCCTGTATGATAGGATACATAACGCAAAAATGCAGTAGAGGGATGAAAATTGTCTTTCAGATACAAATATAATAATCCAACATACATTTTATTCAAAATAATAGAATAGCTTTGTTCAATGCGTTATATTATATCTCTTCTTTACACCCGATAAAATATACAGAATTAATTTGTCTATTCTCTAAATAACACTCATTATTATAAAAGGGGAGTTCTGGCTGCTGATTACTTTTGGAAGGTGAATTTTCCCCGCATTTTCATCTTGCTGGTTTCTCAATTTACTAATGCGTTCTTTGAATAATGTGGGATTCTCCAAATCCTTTTATTTTCTCACGCCATCATTAAGCAATTTTTCATTGTTTATCCGGTTCCATTCTATGAACAAAAAAGACAGTTTATAATAGTACAATATGTATTAATGAAACCAAGTGTTTTTTTTTCTTTGGACTGCATAATATCATATAAATAATTTTCCTACCATACAAAAAAAAACTGTTGTTATAATGATCTGTAGAGAGAAATATATTTTTGTTTTGATAATAGAAGATATGTTTGAATCTACTAAATGATTGGTACTACCCTGTTAATACGCAATTACAAAAGTCCTTTTCATGTTCGCGTTCTTTGTTCTGTTGTTGTTTCAAATCTCAATCTATTCTCAAAGAACAATTCTCAATAGTATCATATTGTTATGTTCTGTTCAAAGTAAATTCCATAATAATCATAAATACGTAGTACTGTGAGTATATATCAAAATTCAATTTAGTAAGTCATTTTACTATTTTTAATTTTAAAAAAAATAATCGGTTACTGATACCTCTTTATTTAAGGTCTATCCAGCTTATTATAAAATAACATATATTCCTTATCAATCACTTAATGTACAGTTGTTTATTTCGTCTTCATTCCCATTAATATAACTACAGACTTGGCTTCACGCTAAACGAACACATTACTATTATTATTACTGCTATTTGTAGAAACTATCTACGTCACTATCATTATCATCAACATCTGTCGGTTGGTTATTATTACAATCATCATTACAATCTTCATTCATTAGTTTTGGCTTTTTACTAGATGTTTCTTTATAGACTAAAAAAAAAAAGAGTTGTTTAATACGTACGAATATATATATGATTTTATAAGTAAGAGAATATTTACTTACGTTCTCCCGATCTTTCAATTTCAATTTCAAGTAAATGAGTTGCAATAATACGACTTTTCAAAGCTACTCTTTTTCTGGAATTCTTTAATATTTTCTATGTTTATATAAAATAAAGAAATAATTTATCAGTTATTAATAATATAGATATATTTTATATATTATACAGTATATACCTTAAGAGCACCTTGAATGATTTTTTCAATTGTACTATGAGCAATGCAAGTATCAGCCTAAAACAAAGAATTCTTATCAATCACTGCTCTATATATTACATTGGTATAAAAACTAATAATAACTTAACTATGACGCGTAAATGTTAAATAATACCTCTAAAGTAGTTCGTTTAAGTAGTGGAATACATATTGATTCAAATTGACTTGTCATTCGTTCCTTAAATTTTTGTGGATCACTTTCATGAGTATAATCAATCATTGTTTTTTCATTCAACTTTAAAACCTCATTCAAACTTGGATTAATTTCTACTTCAACACAATCTTGAACATATGAATTGAATACTAAAATAATAAAAATCCAGTTATAATTATTATTCATATATAAATATATATATATAAAAAGAAAGTTTAATTTAACATACATTCAAGATAACCGCGTTTACGTTTTTCATTATTACTATTATTACAGCTACTACTACTACTATTACTACTGTTACTACTATGACTTGTATGTGTGGTCAACCTTTGATTTATCATTTCTCACAATTATAATATATTGATTGAGGTTGTTTTAAAAAGAAATAAAATAATAGAGTGGTCAATTGTTTAAAAATAATGCATCACAAAATAGGATCTCCGATTTTTGTAAAAATACCTGTTTTTAGAGTGGATGTGCGGAATGAACGAATTTGGCTATTATCATTGGCTGAAGTTGTTAGTTATATAAACTTCGGTACCTCTGTGACCTTATAAAGTTATAATTTACAATAAGAAGCACCAAGCAAACAAAAACTACTTTTGGTATTTGACTTGATTAAAAGAATATCATAAAAGGAAAAAAAAAACTATGTATAAAAAAAAGGGGGACTAATCTTTTTTTTTTTCTTTTGTTATAATACTAGACATCTGGCAGTCAAGCTCCATGTCTAGTATGTTAAAAATATCGGTTTTATTATTATTATTATTGTTACGACCACGTTGTAAGTAATCTTCCACTTCCTGTCATGATAATGTTGATTTTCTGCATATTTATCATGGCAGGAGAGCAAAAAAAAAAAAAGCAGTAAGATTAATTTATTTTCTCGTGCATTGTCAATTAAGAGTGTGCTTGGTCATGGGTGTGCTTATATCAATTGTTTGTTTTTCCATGTATCATCTTCACAATGACAAGCAAATACTGTCTCATTTCTCTTTCACTAATCCATGTACCAATATGCAGAACACTAATAAAAATTACGATTGCTGATCTTTTTTTTTTTTACATTCTAACCAACATACGTACAATACTTATTTTTTCATTATTACTATTATGATGTCTTATTTTTATAATCATAAGAAAGAATAACTTTCTTATGACACTCTTTTTGTAATTGATTTAATCGATATTTTTGATCAATGTATCATACGTACGATTATGAGTGCACGGACATAATGATAACATCGGCCTTATTCCCTATCACAAAAAATAAGATAAGTAAAACGTAGGATATAAATATAGTTGTATGCACCCGCTGTTGAAAACTTCTTTCTCTTTTTCTCTCTATCTTCATCTCTCTTTTTTTACGGAATCAAAGCACTTTGTTTGACAAATGTGTTGAAGTTGAAATACTTCGGGGAGTGTAAGTATATGTATATTAAACTGATCCGCACTTCAAAATATACCTACGTACAGATATAGTTACACTCCCTAAAATACTAGTAAATTTGAAAACGAATGAGCGGAAAAGGTTGGTTTTTAATAATCCGGGGGCTAAGAAGTATATCATGACGTTATTTGAGTATAGATAACATTGTCATTATGATAGTAAATGCTATTAGTATTTAAAAGGATTTCTTTTATATAAATATAGTCAAGTAGTAATATCCGAGTCGTGGGAATGGGAATAGGAAGAATGGGAGATCCTTTTTAATATAGTGCATGAACACACACACACACACACACTTTTTTTTAACGCTCAGACAATAATCACAGCTTATTTTAGTGTTGTCTCTCCCATTTTATTTTTATAGTGTAAGAATGGGGGATCTATATAAATAACGCCACTCTATAATAAAACAAGTATATAAATATATTGGTTTTTGATGCACATGTATTATACTTTCTGACGTGTTAACCTCGTGTGTGTGTGTGTGTGTGTGTGTGTGTTTTTTTTTTATATTCATTGAACAATTATTATTATTTTTTTCCCTCCTTTTTTTTTTTTTTTTGGTGCACAATTCCTTATTATATATACTTATATATATATATATAAATTAAGCTTTTTTTTTTCCTTTTGATCGGTAGGACCAAGAAGGTTATATTTAGATGGTGTGACCTAAAAACTTTAAAAAAAAGTTTGTGTCTATCAATTTTTCATATTTATTTATTTTTAAAATAAAGAAAAAAAACGTGAAGATCTTAGATAAGAGATTATTTATATTATAGATTATTATTATTTTTACAAGTTAAAAAGATGAGCTGATGAATAAAGAAAAAGAGAATCTAGATATGCTTGCTCTTAACTTGTTGTTTATTATATCACAGTCTTAATACATTGTTTTATTGTATTCAATGAACATTTTATATTATATAAAGAGAATAAATTAGTCTATTTGATTATTCAGCAGGAACCGGAATATCAAGTGTTCTACTTTGCTGCACAAACACGTTTCTTACAACTATAAGGTGAAAAGATTGGGTAAAAATGTTGAAATTTATTTTTATAACAAAATATCAAGTGTTTTTTTTTTCGCTCCACTTTAATAAATCTCGAGGTAAAATAAAAACCGTTTGTTTTACTATTATCAGATGTTGAAAAATGGATTTGAGTTATTGTAATATATAAATATAACAATTGAATTCAAACGAGGCATCCTTCTTTTTAAGTTATGTTTTTTTTTCTCTTATTTGTATATTATCATCCGATTCGATCACCGCCAAACAAAAAAAAAAGTATTAATTTCTTTTTTTTTTATCAGTGGTTTAATATTAACATGTCAATAACAACTTTTCTAAATGTTTTCTTTAAAGGGAGAAGAGTTAAAAATAAATTATTATTATTATATTATTAATATAACAAAAGGGTTAAAAGAAAGAAGAAGAAGAAGAAAAGGGAGAGAATAACTATACAAGACTTATTAGTGCTTTTTTCACTATAATAAATATATTTCACTTGATATCATTTTTTCTTTTCTATTAGTTTATAATTATCATTTTGAAAGGGACCGAAAAAAAATAAAATAAAAACCAGGGACAATTGGTAGAAAAGATTCTACTTTACTCAATTTCTATTTTAAATCGTAATAACGTCACACGCAACTTTTTTTTTTCCCTTCGAAATAGACATGATATGCATTCCGTCTCCCCTCTTTTTTTTTTTTTTTTTTTTCATTTCTCTTTTTCTCTTTTTTTTTTTTTTTTTGTTTCGTTTCCTCCTCCTCTCTCTTTTTTTTTTTCCTTTAAAAAATAAGGAACTCTTTCTTTTTCTCTTTCTTTTTTTATTTATTATAAATTACATATATTTCAGTTATTATTTCTTTTACGTCAAAAAAAAAAAAATACACGTAAAAACCTATATCAAACAACCGACCCCCCTTGTTATAGTCGATTATTAAGTTATTCTATTGGATTAGAATATATAACGAAACTAGGTATTAAAAAAAACAACAACAACAACTATTGCTATAGTCCTTTCTTTATTTTATTTTATTTTGTAACTTGTATGTATATTAATATATATATAAAAGAAAAATCAAACATTCCATGTGTGTGTGTGTGTGTGTACCTGGTTTTTTATCCCTGGTTTTATTTATATATTTCTTTTTTAACCCCTAACGAAAAAAAGTTATTATATGTTTTAGAGTATGAGAATTCCTTCTGGTTGTTCAAAACTTCAACGTCCTGAAATTATCGAGCGTGTAAAGGGTTTGATTTTTGGTAAGCCCAGCAGCATTCATTGTGTACTACAACAAACAAACAAGTAAAAAAAAAAAAAAAAAAAAACCAATCTTTCCTCTCCACCCCCCAAAAGAGTTGTCATTAGAAAACAAATTAATGTTGGGATTTCTTTTTTTTTTAATAAAAAATGTAAGGCGCGGTGTTAGGTGATAGTCTCGGTATAGCAACACAAGGTATGACTCGAGATGAAGTTAAAAAACATTATGGTGAAGGTCCTATTCAATTTGGTTTATCCAATGATGAAGTAAATGATGGTCAAAAACCTTTTATACGTGATACTTATCGTAAATTATTTGATGACAAGTAAGTGTGTGTGCTTTTTTTTTTAAAGTGTTTTTTTTTTTAATTTTTTTTTTAAAAAAAACATTGGGTTTCTTTTTTTTTTTTTTTCTCCGCAGTTTGGGATTTACTTTATTTTTTTAATTGACTAGAGGTTGTATATATATATATATATATATACATTAATTTATATATTAAAAATTAAAAATTATATATATATATATTTTCTTTACTAGTGATTATAGTGGTGACGTGGATCAATTACTTTTGGTGGTTCAAATATTGATCGAGAATGAAGGACAGTTCAATCTTAAATCCTTTACAAAAAAACTTGAAACTCATTTAGAAAAAGATATGAGGCAACGTACATTAGATCAGGTAAAAAAAATAAATAATAGAATGGGAGAAGAATGGATATAATTGAAAGAGAGAGATATGTATCATCACCATGGTGACAGTTACTATGTTACAAATGAGATTGGATAAAAGCAAGAAGGACTAACAGATTATATTATGTGGGAAAAGAAACGTGATGGATATAATGGAGCATTGGTTCGATCATCAGTATTGGGTATACCAAAGTTTTGGGATGGTACAACGGTCATTGAGAATGCTGCAGAAAGTTGTCGTGCTGGTGTCAATCGACCTGATCCTCGATGCATGATCACTTGTGTGATTCTGTCAACATTGGTAGCACGGTACGCATTCCTCTTTTTTTTTTATTATTATAGGAAACTTTTAATATATGGATGATAAGGGTTTTGTGTTAAGTGACAAGAAACATTGGAAGGAATATATATATATATATATGTATATAAAAGTTTTTGAAAAAAAGGAACAAAAGGGAACGAATTGTATAATACAATGGGATAAAAATGATAAGCTAATATGAATTTTGGGGGTGTGGGTGATACGATGATGCTATATTATAGAATACTCCGCGCCCAAGACTTGGAGATTAAACAGAAAGCAATGAATGATGAGACTCCGCTCCCATCACCAAGTCTTCATCCTCCACCTACCCATGCTTCGGCGGGTGGTCTTGCTCAACCTGCATCCGATCATTATATTGATACACTTGCCACAGACAATCATATTATGTTACTTGTCCATTCAGTAATTGATATCAACAAACATTTATTAATTGAACCAACAGAAGATCGTTTGTTTCGATTATTTGAAGCCAAAGAAGAAAGTGCGAATGCTTATTATAAGCAATTATTAGAATACTGTTATCATGCACCTGCCAATATTGAAGCATTGGATTTGGATCAACCAGATCATCTTACATTTAAATGTTTAGGTGGTAGTTTATATGCATTTACTCGTCAAATCCCATTTCAAAGTGAAGGTGAAACAGCACTCGCTTTTAAAAAGATTTTGATGGATATTGTTATGCAGGGAGGAGACGCAGGTACCAATGCAGCTGTGGCGGGTGCATTACTTGGTGTACGTGTTGGATATGATCGATTGCCAAGTGATTGGGTTATTGGTTTGAAACGTTGGGAATGGCTTGAAGATCGTGTGGAAGAATTCTGTCAACTTCTCTAAAAAAAAAGTTTGTTTTGCAACAAAACAACCCCCCCCCCATTTATAATTCACATTTTTACACTACACGAAAAAAAAAACCAACACTCACTTTTACATTCTTATACATATATAATATTTTTCTTTATGCCTTTTTTTTTAACATCATACATTTTACACACTTTCACTTACTCGCTACCTCTCACACCCAATTCAGTTTTTATTCTCATCAACACACACACACACACACACACACACACACACAATACGGCTTTTCTCCTCTTTTTCAACCTTCCTCCCCCCCTCCAATTTTTTTTTATATTTTACATACACACTCCCCAGTTTTTTTTTTCTTTTTTATTCGATACAGACTGACACAAAGTACATATTTTTCTAATGATTTCTTTTTTTTTTCTATTGTATTATGCCTTTTTTTTTCCTTTCAAATCAATCTCACACACACACACACACACACACACAACTCCTCCTACCCTTTAATATTCTTCCCCTTCCCTTCCCTTTCCTTTTTTTTTTTCATTTGTTCGGTATTTGGTTTTATTATTTTATTCTATTTTTTTTTCTAGTCGACAGCATCCATGTTCTTTTTGAACAATCCAAAATTATTGTTTTTTTTTACGATATTATTATAATAACATATTTTTTTAATGCGAAAAGAAAAGTTTACGCATAATTTAGTTATTATTTTTAATACTTTATCCAATCGTATATACTATGATCAGGATTACTCTCTCTCTCTCTCTCTATATATATATATATATATATACAGTACATAGAAAAATAGAACGCATTTCTTTTTTATTTTCACAAACAAAGTGTATTTATGTATGTGTAAATACATAATGACATTTGTATGTGTAAAAAAAAGAGGGGGTGGATTAAAAAAAAGTCTATTTTTTCTTTGTCATAACAACATTGTTGTTCAATAACCCCTTCTTGATGTTTTGATCATTATTTGTAAACTTATTAATAGAATAGTAGTTTACCAATCTATGTATATTACTCCTGTCTGTGAGTTGTAAATGAGTAGACCGCTTACAATTCTATTCTTTTGTTCCTAGTAAAGATGCTTTGTGATTCCTTTGCACACCACGATAGTAGAAGAAAATATTTGTTACTGTTGCTATTACTACGGGTCGTTTCCAAGGAAGAAAAGGATCCACTGAAAAGACAATAGGGAGCCTTGGAAACATTAAACATTCCCCAAATTAGAATGTATTTAGTAAATATCACCAAAGGGTAGGCTTTGACATATAAGTTAATTACGATTCGTCTCAACAAGTAAAATGTTAATACAGTAATATATGGACCAAAAAAACTATGATAACCATTCTTTTCAGAAAATTCATAAAAAGTATTAAGTTCCCGTCAAACTTCCTGCTTGCTTTGTTTCACAACCTTTTTTTTTTTTTGACGGTTTTAAAAAAAAACATGAACGAAGACGACGACATTTGGGCTTCCAGTGATGAAGATAATACAACTTATGATCGTGAAATTGCTGAACGTGAATGGAATAAATTAAATACAAATCACGGCAATGTAAATTATATAACAAAATTTGAAATTGAGATCTTTTCTAGTTTTTTTTTTTTTTTTTTTTTTTTTTTTTTTGATTATTAATACAAACATTTCTGCGGGATATAATAGGAAGGATATAAAGAAGGAATTACAGAAGCAAAAGAAGAATATATGCAAGAAGGATTTGATCATGGATATACAGAAGGACTTGAAATAGGTAAAGCTATTGGCAAGTTACGTGGTATTGTAAGGTATGGTTACATTTAAAAAGAGGGGGGGGGAAGTATGGATTAAAAGAACTAAAAAAAGGTTATAATTATATATAGTACACAAATGACATTTTATCGAGATCTATTGGATGAACAAGAAAAAACAAAACAATTAGAATTACTTTATGATGAATTATGTAAAGTAGAGGTTCAAGATGTATTTTCAAAAGAGTATTTTCAAGATGATACAAATACAAATCCACATGAAATAGTAAAAAAATGGGAAGAGAAAGTTTATTCAATTCTTGATAATTTGTAAATAATAATAATACTTTAACTTTTTTTATTACAATTATTTCAAAAAAGGGGGGAGTTCTTTATATGTAGTTTGTGTATACATTGATTATTTATATATTTATACATAATGTATAAAAGTGTGAGTGTGTATGTGTGTGAGTGTGTGTGTATGTATGTATATGGATATTTAAGATTTTTTTTTTACCAAGAGGATCTTGAAGCAACAGGTTTTTCAACAACTAATTTTTGACCACTTGAATATAAATTACTAATAATTGCTTGACGTTTAACAACTTCAAGATCTTGTTTTGCCTTGTTAATTAATGCATCAATTTTAGTAGCATCGTTTTCGTTTACATGAGCACGGAAACCATCTCTCGATCGTCGAATAGCATAAGATCGAAAGTTATAAGAAGATAATTTATTGCCATAACGAAGAAAATCACGATATAAAGATAATACTTGAGTTCGCGATGCAGGTGTAGCCATTTTTTTAAATTTATTCTTTTTTTTTAAATTATTAAAAGAAAAGGAAGGTGGGTAATATTAATTTTTTTTAATACACAACACTCGTCTAACAAGATTTTTGAGAAAAAAAGTACCCAAGTTGAGAAGGGGGTGTAATATACTCCGCACTTTTTCGGTCATAAAGTTTTTTTGGGGGGAAAGGATGGAGAAATAATAGACCGCATCTGTTTCATTTTTTACACAACAAGTTTCTTCTAAAGAAAACAAATTTTTGAAAGAAAGGGGAGAAAAATGGGGTCCCAGGAGGTTTATTATTATAACTCTTTCTTTCTTTCTTTCTTTCTTTCTCTCTCTCTCTCTCTCACACACACATACATACATATACACATCTCTTTCTTTTTTTCTTTTACATTTTGAAAATAAAAAAGAAAACGCATTAACAATAAAATAAAAAAAGGTTATTTCAAATTAAAATAATAATTATTATTATTGGTATTATTTTACTTTGGTGAAACAAGTTTGTTTTTTATATCGAAAAAGGTATACCTTCACGCACGACTAGCATACACACACACACACACCAAAATAGTGTAGCTATCGGATTTAGATGCAGCAACAACAACAACAGCACATATCAACATAACATGAATCAACAACACATTCATACATAACAATACATAACGAATTTATTATTATTTTTTTATTTTGAAAACAAGAAAAAAAATAAGAAACTTTATTATATATATTGTATTCAATCTGCAGGCAAGCCCAAAAATAAAAAGGGGAGTAGAGATGGGGAAAGGGAGTAGAAAAGGGTGAGGGTAGTATAGGGGAAAAAAAAAGGATGGTGTATGTTGTTGTACTACTTAAAAACCTAGCAAATGATTGAGCAAAAGAAAATTTTTTTTTTCGCTCTCTCGAACGAATTTTTCAATTTCATTGAGCTGGACTCCAAGTGCAACCTGAACAATATTAACCCCAATCCCCCTTTTATATTTCAAAAAAAAAAAAAAAGACTCTCTTTCTTTTCTTTTCTCTCTCTTCTTTTTTTTTTTACTTTTATTATATTTTTATTTCATTTCATTTTTATATATATTTTTATTTTTATTCTTATATTTTATTTACATATGGTTGAACATATCTTTAACGTAAACGATACATTACAACAACAACAACAACAATCAATCACATTTCATTTGGATCCTTCACCTCATATTCAATCAATTCGTCATGTTATTATTAAAAAATGTGTTGCTGCAAAGAAACGTAAATTATCATCTGTTTGTCCAAGTAGTATGATAATCAATCACAGACCTTTAAAGAAAAATCATTTACAACATGAAAAAGAAGATAAAGAGAATGCCATTTTAATAAACCATGGTGGTTTACCTTCTCCTCCTGTGGAGAGTCCTATTCATGAATTTATTCCTGAACAGAATGATAAGATAATCAATCCATCACATCAACAACAAAAAGATAAACAACTTTCTATTAAAAAAGAGAAAAAACAAACCATAAATAACATGACAGCCACGGACATTGCAAAAAAATTAGAGGAATTAAAACAAGAAAAACATTATTTGTTTCAACTCATTAAACGTTTAATGCAACAAGAACAAGAACAAGAGGAATTAAAACAACAAAAAGAAAAAACACCTTTACTTGAAGAAGAAGGAGAAGTAAAAGAAGTAACACCTATTGTAAAAAAAGAAAATACGAATGTAGTAGTAGACAACAACAATAAAAAAAACGACACTAGCAACAGTCCTTGGTCGGTCAATGAAAATGACTCATCTTCTCCATTACCTATTGTGATTACTGCTCCACCCTCTAAACCATCAAATACTACAACTCCACCTACAACTCCAGCATACCGTCCAAGTTGGCAACAACAAAAACAACATTCTCCACCATCTTTATCGACATCATCATCATCATCTTCTTCTTCTTCTTCGTCTTCATCCACAGCTTCTTTATCACCACCATCCAATAATTATCATCATTACAATAACAAAAGATCATTAGTACAACCTTCAGTATATGGACGACCTTTTAACAACAACAACAATAATAATATTAATAAAAGGGTAAGCTACTAAAAATGGTGTTGATGGTAACACCGAAACCTTACTTTGGTGTTTCCGTTCCCCTTTCCTTTTATTGAAAGATGTAACGTTCTTTTTTTATACTTATCACCGCGCTTTTTTTTTTAATAGACACAAGTATCATTAGCACCCTCATCATCTTATTATCATTCATCTCGTTATTGTCATCCTCGTCAACCACAACAACCACAACAAAGACCTCTATATCGGTCATCGTATTCACCTCGTGATTATGCACCACAACCTTGGTCTTCTTCACCTGTCCAACCCTAATAAATAAATAAATAAATAATAAAAAAAAAACATGAATAAATAAAACATTTCTATCCTCACGTCAAACTCACACGATTCCCCCGCCTCCTTTCTTTCCGTTTCTTCTTTATAAACAAACAAAACAAAAAACCACAATAATATAACATATTATTTTAACTTATACATATAATTATTCCCCTCCCCCCTCCCCACCCCTCTTCCACTCAACTCTATTTATTTATTTCTGTAATTATTATTTTTTTTTCTTTTTTGTACTATAAGTAATTTTCATATTAAAAGTTTTTTTATATTTATATATATATATATTCTTTTTGAATAATACGTAGTTGTCTATTATGTAAAACGTGATGTGGATGTTGATATTATATTATATAGATTGTAAAAAAAAAAAAGAAAGGGAGAGAGATTGATTGTGTGTGTGTGTGTTTGAAAATTACAACTTATTTGTGATATTATTATTAAATAATGAAAGGTAAAATTATCTAAAATGTTTGGTTTGTAATGAGGGTCTATATAAATCATATAATCATAAAAGAAAGAAAAAAAAAGGACCATAATTAAAAAAAAATATACAAAAAAACGCGCGGGGAAGTGGTGTGTGTGTGTGTTTCCTAAGGTTTCCTTCCAATCCAACAATTAAAACGTGTAAATCCATGATAATCTTCAAATTCTTCAAGTACTTCTTGAACTGCCATATCATAATCTTCATTGGATAAACCCCAATTACTCATAAAGAATGTTTTACGATTTCTCAAGTAAAGTTTACGCGTTTCTTTGTTAATAAATCCAAATTGTTTTAATTCTAGATAAGGGCGTTAGTTAATAATCATTATAAATATATAATAATTATTATTATTATTATTATTATTTACCTGCGTCTTTTGGCCATTCACCAATAGGAATATCTAATTGTCTATATTCCAAGTTTTCAAAACCTGATTCTTCTATTTTTGTTCCCAAAGATTCGGTGAATGCAAAATCCAGACCCCATTCTACACATTGTTCCTGCATAAATGTATCAAATGCATTTTGTACTGGTCCTATTATTGTTTTTCAATTAGGTAAGTTTTATCAACCTCATTCCCATTTATTTATTCATATATATATAATACATACCAGGATTATGATGCCAAAGATCTTGTTCAATAAGTTCAATATATCCACCTGGTTTAAGTATACGAAACATTTCTTCTAGTATATGATTCCATTTATCTTTTCGAATAACAGTTCCCATAGATCGTTGGAAAATACTATATAATTCATTGTTAATTTTTTATCAAAAAAAAATTAGTTCTCTACTCTCCCAATTTACAAACTTACAAATCAACCGATGCATCTTCAAGTGGTAATGGATCATTAATGTCAGCTTCAACATAACTTAAATTCTTGGGGCCAGTTACTTGTTGATGTGTTGTAGGTGGTTTAATATCAATACCAATGACTCGAGCATTAAAATGTTCTGCTGCCATTTCTATTGCCCAAATACCATTTGCTGTTCCAATATCAACAATGGTTGTAGGTTTTTCAATAGGTGCACATGCATTTGATTTTCTTGCACTTTTTAATAAATAATGCTGAATAGTCATAATAATAATAATAATTATTAATAATATACTATTACTATTATATGAAATAAAAAATAAAAACGTGATTGGGAGAGGAAGGGAAGAGAGATGCTTTCATTTATTTAAAGTAGAGTTATTATTTATATTACCTGACGTTGTAAACGATCATATTCTCGAAAATCATCTTGATCTGTTGCTGTGGGACGAGAAACACTTGCTTTACGTTGCTTATTGTGAAGTACCTCGCTAATAGATTTACGTCGTGGTAGATTATCAATTGGTAATGATTTTGAAGTATTAAATTTATTATTATCATTATTATTAGGTATTGTAGGTGTTAATGTTGAAGAAAATTCACTTCTTGTCGAAGATGTAGTTGTAGTGGTCGTTGTGGGTGTAGTTGAAACAGCAGCAGAGGCAACTGCCATGGCATTATCAATAGCTCCACCACTGGATGTTGTTGAAGGGTAGGGTTCAACCCAATCATAATTTCCATGAGAGTAGGAGCTACTTGCGTGGGATATGGATAATGATGAATGTGATCGAGCACCTACCGTAGCTGTACTTTTTCGACGTGTTTTACTACCTCGTTTTTCTTTTGTTCGTTCAATCACTCGACTTGTTTGATTCCCCATATAAATAAAATGATTTGAAGACTTGATTTAATTGGGTCGATGGAGGAATTGATATAACAATTTGTTGTAGATATATTCTTTATAAATAAATAAAAAAGATACGGGTTATGTGTATATGTGTAAATAAAAAGAGGGAGAGAGAGAGAGAGAGAGAGAGAAAGAAAGAAAGAGAAAAAAAGGTACGTAGATCAAGGAACAAACGGGAAAAAAAAAGGAGAGGGAGGAAAAAAAGTTTTAGGTTTTTTTTTTCTTTTTTTTTTTTTTTTTTGGTTGTTGTTGTTGTTTTTTTGTTACTGTTTGATTTTACTGTTATTGTTGAATGGATTGGTGTTATATTATTATCAGTTGTACTTTCCCAAATAGAATAATAAATTGGGTGTTTCTATCAATGAGGATCTACACCAAAAGAGAATGAAAGGTATACTAAAAAACAAAAAAGCGTATTATGTACAAAAAAAAAAAGGAGAAAAAACGAACCAAAGCAACAAAAAAAAAAAAAAAAAGGGGGAAATAATAAAAAAGGGGGGTAGAGAGAGAGAGAGAGAGAGAGAGAAAAAGAGAAATTGAGAGAGAAAACAGGGTGATTATAAACAAAAGTACATTAAAGACAACAACAACAACCACGACGGAATCACCAATCCGGACTTAACCCCAAGTACTACTATATATCCAAGCCCAAAAGTTACACAAAAAACGGAGTTGAATGAATCGAAGCGATCGTAAATGACTGAATTTGGTTCAAAAAACCATGTTTGAAATCAAAATATAGTATTAACCGAGATGTTGGATCTATTTTATTACTTTCTAAAAACAATATACTAATGGATATTGGGGGGGAGGGGGTAAAACAAAGAAATAGCTTCCTTGTATAAAAGAAGCATGTTATTATGATGTATACTATTCAACGTCCTTCATCATCATTCATTCATTCATTATTAATTTATCTATATAATATTAAAGTTTTTTTTTCGCGGTTCTCTAAATATCTTTAATAGTTTTTCTTCAAAAAAAAAAAATAAGAGAGAGAAAGAGAGAGAGAATAAAACTTGCGACGTCATTTCTGTTACCTTATATTAGGTTGGATTAAGTAAGCTCAACTAGTTTATTAGATTACTGGAAGCACAGACACACACACACATACACACAAATGTAATAGATCATTACTATTTACTATTATTATTCTTACATATTATAATACAGAAAAAAAAAACACAAAGGAAAGAGTAAGATGATTCTTTTTTTCCATATGTGTAACAATACACAAAGAGTTTTGTGTAATCCAATTGGGCTACTTTTTTTTAAAGAGAGACAGAGCAATGAATATATATATGGATAAATGGGATATTATAGCTATCCTGTTAAAATGAAAAAAAAAGCTGATCTAATTCTGTTGTGGAGAAATAAATATATCACAGATCGTATTATTCCATTGTTTTTTTTTCCCAATTCCAATCCTTATATTCCTCTATTACATTTTTACTTAATTATTCAAGATAACTTGGGCTTCGAACAAATACATCCTAAAAATAATAACGGAGACCAATTAATGTGAATATCACACCATATTCTCATTCTTTATCATACCAACTATTATTATAACACATACCATTAACTGCTCCGCCAGTTGGGTCGCCATTAAAGAAAGTCAGACCATTCTTTCCCATCTACAACGAGTTCCTTCAAACTAAAAAAAAAAAACACCGTTTCGTGTGCATTCCGAACATTAATTCGAAATAATAAATAAACTAAATAACATGATACGATTATTCATTCGTTTGAATATGATATGATCATTTTTTTTTAATATTACGTACAAGATGTACATTAACGAAAGAAAGAAAAAATTTTACCCACTCAAATGATGCAGCACATACAGGTAAACCACATCCAAACATATCCACAACTTTCATTGGTAAATCCATTCCACTGGTACTCGTATGAAGCGATATACCAAGATCTGCGCTACCCAACAATAAAGGATAATCAGCCCGTTTCAAACCAAGCAGTAATAACATTCAATGTATATCTTGGAAATTTTTTCTTTATAAAAAAACTTTTTAAAGGTCCTTTGCCTGTAACCACAAATAATAATTTTGGACTATTTGGTGTCACTCTTGTATTATTTTCATATTTTTCAATAACCTGTAATAATATCGAAAAATCTTCATCTTCTGTCCATGATGTGGCTGATACGATCAATTTAATTTCACTCCGGAACCGACTCGCCGAGAATGACGAGTCAGAACCAAGGAAAATCTGATGCTTTCAATGTTTGTTGTCTTACAAGTGTATCAAGTCGTACAGTATTTAAAAACTGTCGTATATATGCACGCATTGTAATTAATCAATTACTTTATCTTATTATTTCCTTTTTTGTCTATCTATATAATGTCTATCCCGCTGTTCTTTTGTATTCTCTTTTATTTTTTACCTCGAGAATTTTATCATCGGATAATCGTGTAAAATGGTATGGTCGTTGATCCTTATATGTAATCACGCGTCCACTAATAATAATTATAATACTTTATGAGCAAATAAAATACTATGGGATGATGGTTCTTTTTTTTTATACACTCCACTT
This sequence comes from Circinella umbellata, assembly GCA_025093555.1. Lineage (NCBI taxonomy): Eukaryota > Fungi > Mucoromycota > Mucoromycetes > Mucorales > Lichtheimiaceae > Circinella > Circinella umbellata. The sequence goes on along the minus strand of JAIWNF010000052.1, from coordinate 5,588 downwards.
ATATATATATATATATATATATATATATATAGTCTACCTTACTCCCCAGTCAACTAATTCACGATGCATACGGTCTGTCACCGTCAAATGAGCGTACGGACGTTTACCAAAATATTGTTCATAACGTTTTGCAAGCTGTACAACTTTGCTATCCATTCCAAGTTTAATACCCAAAACAGAATAGCCAAAATTATGCAAATCAATTATAAGCTTAGCTTGACGTAATGTGACAATGATACGTGCAATCATTAATGTAGGAATAGCAGGTAGATTCTATATATGAAATACATAAAAAAGAATGACATGAGTATCATCTCTCTCTCTCTCTCTCTCTCTCTCTCTCTCTCTACATCATTACGAATAACTTCGTTTATTTTTTTTACCTGCACAAAAATAAAGTTGGGAGATTGTGTAATAGCCCCCATGATATAAACAAGTTGACATCCAATAAAAATTATTTTGAATGGAGCCATAGTGAATAAAGTAGATGAGGCATTCCTTCAGGTACTGACCAAGCAGATTGAATAGGCCGTACACGTATATAACGATTGGTAAATGACACGAGATCCTGGTGCAGTATCCGTAGTACTGTAACCAACACCCAGTATTCATGACAACTGATTTTTTTACACCTTCCTTTTTCTTTCTATATAATATACAAAACATACGCACAGATTTTAAATGTTAAAAAAATCCCACTAAATACTAACATAACCAATTAAATCAACTTGACATCCAGCATCAGCAAGAGAAATAGCATGACAACGCATGCGTGGGGGAATCGTCCAATGTCACCTGAATACAACGACTTGGACAGTGGGGCGCGTAATAGAAGGTCCTGTTGATTCAAATAAGTAAAGTCGTAGGATACGAGTACCAAGCATATGTTTCCATTTTCAACAACCCATCTTACGTACTTGACAAAAAAAAGGCAAAATTCGCAATCAATGCCTTCGCATTAATCAAATGTTATAATGTCGCGAATGCGTGTGTTTTGATTGGGTGATTTTAAGATGTAAGTGAAACTTATAAAGAAAAACATCCATGTTATCGGGGGAAAAAGACCATAGAAGTAAAGTTTGTGTTCTCAAATCAACAACTATCCATAGTACCATTGAAAAAAAAAATATTGACAAAAAAGTTGATCGTTCAAAAAACCAGTTGAACTATATTAAAATAAGGAACTTATATATATTTAAAGGAGATCTTTCCCTCTCAAATAAAGAATTATATATCTACGTAATGATGATGCGTGATAATAAAATTCTATACACCTAATTCAAAATCACTCCTTAAGTTTAAAGAATACCATTTCGAATATACAAAAATTGTAGATGCTTATCATTCATGATAGAAATGTCTTTTTTTTCTGATATTTAATGAAGTGTCTCTTTCTTTCATACAGGAATCAAGTTGTGTATAAACTGATATATGACAACAATGAAAATAAACCTCTTTTAAGGAGGAATCTGTTTTTTTCAATATCTCTAATTATAAGCCCTACAAAATCTACTATAAACTAGATACTCAAATGGATTTTTCCTTGTTGTTATAATATAATAACAATAAGGCTTCGTCTATATTATTATTATTTTTTCTTCTGCATCTTGTTCTTGCTTATTAAAATTCTGGGAAGATTTTCACTGTTATTTTTAGAAGGCATTACCATGGTTACTTATTTATTCCTTTTACGTTTCAGGTAGGAGTAGAGAAATTCCATTCTTTGTCCTTTAAATGTCATCAAATTCAAAACCGTCGTGAATAGGTATCATGAAAAAAAAGAACATGTTTACTGTAGTGTTATTAAGCAAGCCACGCCACCCATTTAACATGATCAAATTCACATTTTTTTTCTTTTGCTTTTTATTATTTGAAAAACAATGTTTCTAACGGTTTCATAAATTTCAATTGGCCACTTACTTACAAGTGCCTCCAGTGTCAATTGACACTTTTTAAGATTAGCTCGTGCTTTTGAACAAACCAAATCGCATGTTGCTATAGATTATAGCTTTTTACTAAAGCCAGTAAGTTCAGGAGTCGTACTGTTACATTCAATAAACCTCAATAGCACCATAAATGAAATCAGTTTAAAAGCCTTTATATAGAAATGAATAATTTGGTTATGCTTTGTTTCACAGGTTATACATAATATTGGACTACGGGAGAAAAAGATGAGGGGGGAGGGGAGGGGAGGAGCAAGAGACTTTATACCAAAGAGAACAAGAAAATCTTTTTGTTTGCGACGTTTAGGATTGATTTCGTCAATTGGTGGAGCGCTTGCATGCATAAAAAAGTGCTCCAATCGCAGTTAGGGTATAGCATATAACAAGGCATAAGCCATCCTATCAGGTATAAATGCGTTTTTTAATCGCTTTTCCAAGTTTCTGTCTTACTAAAACTAACTAATGTTCACTACCTTTTAAAACTGATTATTTATTCATACGTACAGAAAAAAGATCAAGTACCATCCGCGACTTGTGAAGCATTTTGGCTTCATCAATGGTGAAACACAGGAAAGAATGTGGAGCTTCCTTTCTTTGTTGATGAACATGTGCCGCAACATGCCACCCATGAATAAGCGACTCACCATAACGCTATACGTTCCGATACCTATAATCATGCATGTTTATAATCACAATAATAAAACTTTGTTAGAGTATTCCTTGTAAGGTGACACTCTATTGAAGGTTCATATTTAAATTCTTCTCTAGATATTTGTACGTATACCTACAGCGTATAGTCACAATTCATTCCAGGAGATCCCTAGTAACACTCAATTTAATTACACTCGGAGTGGAATTTAGGATGTATAATAGTTAAATAACCATTATCTTCAACTCTTTCTTCTAATGCACTTTTTGTTCTCTGAAGCCATGCTAAGAACCTAGTAGATGTTGCATTAGAAAATTACGCTAAGACTAAAAAGGCAAGATTAACTAGACAAGGCGTCTTGAATATCGATGAAAACCACATAGAAGTGCTGATCGTGGTTTGGTTTAAGACATTTGTTGAATATGACGATACTTTGAAGTCTTTTATTTCCAAGTTCAAGCAAGTGTACAAGGATATCATGAAAAAAATTATACAAAACCAAGGCCAAAGTAGATATGGAGAGATTTTTCTTGAAATCAAAATCTCAAATGAACGTCATGGTGATTGGAAGCAAAGTCTTGGACGAAGCTACGAATTAATATTGAGACTGGAACGATCGCCAAAAGTATAATATTATAAAGATAGCTTGTTCAAAAAAATTTTTATCAAAAGAGCAATTGATAAAATAAAAAAAAATCTGTTATAGAGTATGCCTTGTGCGTCTTCCTTCTCATTTTCGTCTATTGCTGGCGCTTTATCTATTGAAGAAAAATCGATTCCATATATGGTGCATTATTCTATCTTGAATACCCAAGAGAATTTTGATTTTTTAAATGCCAAAGGTTTTTTTTTACGCTCTCGTATTTGAACAATGTAATATAAGAATCGTGCTTTTTGATATCGAAAGAACAAAAATCATGGTTTACTTTTCCAATTTTAATAAAGAAAAAAAATCCTTAGGCTTTCAAACTTTACAGCTTTTGGTACACTTAAGCAGAGAAGAGAAGATTTTGAAACATTCAACTATGGCGGGAGGCGAACAGAGTTATTAGAAAAGTGTATGATACAGACAAGTTTATCAAGCTAAATAATAATAAGGGGGGGGGGATGCAGAAGATGTATGTTACTTTGAAAAACTCAAAGATAAAATAGGTTAAAGGTATCAAACATACTTTAGAAAAACATAATTTATAGTTTGAAAATGCACCATATAATGCAAGAAAAAAATGAACCCAACTAATGATTATCTTCATTGTGTGCTATAAAAACTATTTTTAATTAGACTGGTCTTGTCGTTTCGCCAGCACGCAGTGGGTTTCCCTGGGGATAAATCTGGCATGGTGGAGGGAAAGATGCAAGAAGTAAATTGAGTAAATTGATTGAGAACATTTATTTGTGGTGATATAAGTAAATCGATTCTGCATCAACGCAAATTACTTACATTGCCACAAATAATATTTCCACAGAGAGACAGAGAAGGAGAGAGAAAACAGGATGATTATAAACAAAAGTATACTTAAGACAACGGAATCATTAATGCAAGTGCTACTAACATCCGAGCTAAAATGTTACACAAAAAACGTAGTTGAATGAATCAAAGCCTGAAATCTATTTTATGATTATTTTTACTTTTTAAAACAATATACTAATGGATATTGAAAATAAAAATACAAAGAAATAGCTTCCTTGTATAAAGAAGCATGTTATTACGGTGGATAAATGGGATATTATAGCTACGTATCCTGTTAAAATCAAAAAAAAAACTGATCTAATTAAAACTTTTCGATTTTTAATGTTGCTGTGGAGAAATAAATATATCACGGATAGTATTATTCCATTGTTTTTCCCAATTTCGATCCTTATATTCTTCTATTACATTTTTACGTAATTCTTCAAGATAACTTGGTTTTCGAACAAATAAATCCTAAAAATAATAACGGAGACCAATTGATATGAATATCACACCATATTCTTATTCTTTATCACACCAACTATCATTATAACACATACCATTAACTGATCTGCTAGTTGGTCGCTATCAGAGAAAGTCAGACCATTCTTTCCATCCACAACAAGTTCACTCAAACTAAAGAAAAAAAGAATTATTTGAAAAAGGCCGTTTTGTGTGCATTCCGATTAATCCAAAACGAACAAAATAACATGATACGATTATTCATTTGTTTGAATATAATTTGCTATTTTTTTTATCAAGATGTACATTAACGAAAGAAAGAAAAACTTACCACTCAAATGATGCAGCACATACAGGTAGACCACATCCAAACATATCCACAACTTTCATTGGTAAATCCATTCCACTGGTACTCGTATGAAGCGATATACCAAGATCTGCGCTACCCAACAATAAAGGATAATCAGCCGTTTCAAACCAAGCAGTAATAATTCTTGTTTTCTCCAATGACATCTTGGATATTTTTTCTTCATAAAAACTTTTTAAAGGTCCTTTGCCTGTAATCACAAATAATAATTTTGGACCATTTGGTGTCACTCTTGCATAATCTTCATACTTTTCAATAGCTCGTAATAATATCGAAAAATCTTCATCTTCTGTCCATGATGTGGCTGATACAATCAATTTAATTTCACTCCGGAACCGACTCGCCGAGAATGACGAGTCAGAGCCAAGGAAATCTGATGCTTTCAATGTTTGTTGTCTTACAAGTGTATCAAGTCGTACAGTATTTAAAAACTATCGTATATATGCATGCATTGTAATTGATCAATTACTTTATCTTATTATTTCCTTTTTTATCTATCTATCCAATGTCTTTCCCTCTGTTCTTTTGTATTCTCTTTATTTTTTACCTCGAGAATTTTATCATTGGATAATCGTGTAAAATGGTATGGTGGTTGATCCTTATATGTAATCACACGTCCACTAATAATAATTATAATACTTTATGAGCAAATAAAATACTATGGGATGATGGTTCTTTTTTTTTATACACTCCACTTATATATATATATATATATAT